>PVIJ01019353.1:0-23771 GCA_004024925.1 Scalopus aquaticus
ATTTTGCCTCACAGAGAGCAGATAGCTACTAAATCATGTTAAACTATAGAAGGAAAATATGAAAACTTCTATCAGGTTGGAATAGGTGGTGTCAATGCTATTGAAAGAAATATATGAATCATTTGGAGATTTCTAGAAGACAGTGCTTTAAGTCTTAGCAAATATCCACATACTGAATTTCACTTGCAGCTTGAGGTCACCTACTTCTCACGTGTTACTCCTTTACTGGTACCATCTATACTCTGCCTCCAGATCATTTGGTTCCCTGGGAACACAGCTGCCTTTCTCTATTTCAAGTACATTATGCCACCTATGCCCTTTGCATTTGTGCATTATGCCACCTATGCCCTTTGCATTTGTGCTGGTTCAACAACTTCCCTTTCGACTGCCATATTTTGGTGTCCCAATGCAAAGCCACCAACCACTGCCACTGTGCATACCCAGAGCCTGCTGGCAAATTTTTTCTTGACAACCTTTCCTCCACCATGAGATACAGAGAACAAATTAAAATTGGGTTTGATGGGGATGGGTAACTTATCTGGTCCCCAGGGCTTTTGACAACATTGTGTAACAGTGGTCACTGTCTGGACGACTGACAGAGCTCATTTTCCAACCTCGGATTTACTGTGATCCCTTGTCACAACTCTGAGATGAGGGTGGAGGGAAGGGAATTTCTATCATAGTAATGAATACTTATAATAACTCCCTGTAGTGATACATGTGCACATAACACACACATACACACACAGTCTCACATATGTTGACACATCCCTATCTGTTGTCATCAAGATATAAAACAGTCCCAAGGCAAATTTGGAAGCTCTTCCCCTAATGTCCCCTATTTATTTCTCTCATCTCAATTTTGATTGCATTTTAGAAACAAAGAGAGAAAATTTTATTTCTTTCTTTACAGAATTTCAAGTGTGAACTTTATTTTTAAAATTAAATTATCTTTATTGAGGTGATGTTGGTTTACAGTACTGTATATGTTTTAAGAGTATAGGGTCACACCTCTTTAAATGTATGTGATCATTCAATGCCCATCATCAAAGCACCAATATCACTGCAGCATAAGGGCAACTACTAAGCATATTTAAAATAAGTTAATCTCCTGAATGTTGCTTTCTGAACATGTGCTGGACTATACACCATCTATTATTTGGATGCAAGGGATTGCTATTGAATAATGGTATGGAAACCCAGCATGACAATTGGCATCATATATTCATCAAGTAACCTGTCTGAATTCCAACAGGTGTCAAAAGACTTGTAAGCTACTCTTTATGATTATTAAAGCAAATTCTATAAGTTAAATCCTAAGTACGCAAAATTCCATTGTATGAGTACAGATGAATGGTCCCCTGGATCAGAGGGGGGGGTGGGGATTGGAACTGAGGGTAGGAGGAAGGATAATGAGACTGTTCTCTACATTGATTGTAGTGATTGTTTCATGATTATAGAAAATTATGAAAATTCACCAAACTATACTTAAAAATAAATGGTTTTATTATATGTTGATATTGAAATTAAAAAGTTAACTATAAAATTAAAACATTCAGGGCCTCCCTGGTGGCTCAAGGGGTTAAATCACAGCACTATGAAGCTATCAGCAGCCACTGCAGCACAAGTTCTATTCCAGGCCAGGGAGCATCCCACATGGTGCAGCAGACCTCTCCTGCCTCGCCTGCTGTTCCCCTCAGCAGTGAATTTCAGTACATCTGCCTGTTCTGCTCTCCACTCTGTCTCTGGTGAACCCTCTCACCGCCCCCCCCACCACCTCTGGCCTACATCCCAGCTCTGAATAAATGAATAAATCTTTAAAAAAATAGAAAAAAATAAAATTAAAACATTCAGATCGCAATTCAGAATTTACAATATGTGGAATAAGTTAAAAAAATGAAGGCTTTGAAAATTGAGTCCTTAAAAGATAAATAACCATATAATTTTACTCATATAAATAACCATATGATTTTCCTCATATATGTTATATAGAGAAACAAAAGGATCAGCTAAATAAAACAAAAATAAAATTTTAGACAATAAGACCAAATTATTGGTTATCAGAAGAGAAGAGGTGAGAGGGGGGTGGGTCAACCAGGTGAAAGGGTTCAGTTGCATAGTGAAGAACAGAATTGGACCTTTAGAGGTAAATTGATGCAGTATATACAAAGGTTGATTTATGAAGTTGCATACCTGAAACATAATATTATAATGAAATGTTGCTTCAGTACAAAATTATTTTTAGAAAGCAAAAAGAAGATCAAAATCCTTTAAAAATGTTAACCGTAGTGGAAAACCTAAAGTTTTCCTCATGAAATATTGTTCAGATGAAACTGATACCATATGTAGACAGTAGTAGCGTTATTATGTCCTCTTTGGGCTTACCAAGGCTGTTTTTACCGTCCCTTTGCAGTTAGCTGGGGGCTTGTAATAGGTTCAGTGCAATGTTAGTAGAGTTGACATGTGCACAGGAGAATTTCTATATAGCTGCCTGGCTTTTGTTTCTGTCTCAGAAATACTGGAAGCCACATCTTGAGGTGCTAGTATTGCAGGAAGATGGAGTCATTCTCAGCCAAGGACACTGCGGGGCTATTAGGACAAAAATCCCTTTACCAGACTGCATTGACCATGCAGCAAAAGCAAAAAACAATCCTTAGTTATGTTGATCTATTCACATTAGGGATTTATTTGTTATTGCAATATAGCAAAGACTATGCCGACTTGTACAATACATAGCCATGATTCCAAAATACTCAGAGTTTAATGACTATTTAAAAATTGCCTCACTGGAAAGTCTGTATATTGACAAACACTACTAGTAGGCACTGTTGTTAAAATACAGATTCAGGCAATGAATTTCTACTAGTAAGTCACACTTTGGAAGGAAAAATTGGGCAATAATAGCATAGTCATTCCTGTTATGTTCTCACTTATCTGAGGGGTTTGGCATATTGTGAGATTACTTACTGAAACCTTTATTGAGAGAGAATTCTCTAGCTATCTCTCATCTCCAGATTAAAATATATAACTATGACCCTAACTGTGATCCCCTACTAACACGAAGCATATTAGACAGAGTAGGAGAATTTATCAACTGATTAGAACTCACACTGAATTCTGCTCACATATCTTTTTTTTTGCAGTTTGTACATCTGATGAATGTTACCTCCATTACTACTTTGCTACCGTTCACCAATTTATATTTTTAACAGATAAGGCCCAGTTTCTTACTGAAGAAGTGACTCTGTTGCCATGTTGTTATCAACACCTCATCTTTTTAATATATTTTTTTAAATAAAAAAATTTTTTTGACACTTCACCTCATCTTTTACTCTAGCATTTCTAAGTGTGTCCACTGATGAAATCTCATCAGTGCTGTTCACGATCCCCAATACTGTTAGTAAATATTCAAAAAATTTTTTTAATTTTATTTTTTATTATTCATATATTTTACATTATTGTGTAATCCTCATTGGTTACCCACCACCAATTCACCCGTGAACCATTACCATAGTCCCTTGTATTTTTTTCTCTCCCTTTTAATATTCAAATGTTTTAAAAGAATTTTTGAGATGAGGCACTGGGCTTTAAGAAATGTAAGTAAGATCCAATACAGTAAAGCACTGTTAGTAGTAACACATAACACATCCAGTGAAGTATGTATTGATCAGAGGACATGAAAAAGAATGTAGTAAGTTTCCCTGAAATAGAAAAGTGAAAAGGATGAAGTCAGAGGCAGTCAAGTAGAGAAAAACACTTTTATAATAGGTGAAAAGATAGTTTTGTAAGTTCATACTGTTGAAAACACACTATGTGACTGTAATAGTTCTGGTTTTCTATCACTGAAAGGAGCAGGTAAGGAGATGAAAGGGAAGCAGTGTTTTTTTCTTCCACCAAATCCTTTTTCATTTGGGGAGAGATGCTGAACACTGCTTAATGGTAAAGAAAACCCTTGGCTTTTTTTCTAAGACTTCCTTCTACTGGCAAAGTTGAAGTCATGGCTGGAATAGGAGAAAGGAATTGGGATGCATTAGAGTTGATAGACCTCTGAGATGCCTGCTTAACTCATTCTTTTACTGTTACTCCCTATTCAATTTCTATATTCAACATTCAACATTCATACTCAGAATCACTCAAAGACATTTACAATAAACATATAACTAGAGTTTCTCTCTTGGTACTTAAATATCATGTCACTAATATTTCATACTACCCACTAATCTGTTTAACTGATCATAACTATTTTTTAAATTAGGGAAAGTTGTATGACCATAAGTGTAGAAGCCCAAGGGTGAGGGTAAATTGCACAGTGACTGGAAGTGTAAGGAGTGTGATCTTTTTAGGTTCTTCCTCAAATTCAAACAAAGAGTTTGTTTTTTTTGTTAATGAATCTACAATTTGTGCAATGAAGAAAAAATGAGAAAGTCATTAGTGCCTATGCTGTGAAAATTTGCTAAAAACCTTCAATAGTGTTTGACAGAGAGAGGTGGGAGACGCTATGAAGAATTTGGATAGAAAGGTGAAGGGGAGCTAGAGAGTCTTCCTCTAACAATGCAACTACAGCAAACAAACAAACAGAAAAAAATCCCCTCCCTACTCTGTCTTCCAAAATTAATTTTTTAAAGATTTTTTCATTTATGCATACAAGAGCTGGGGTGTAGGCCAGAAGTGTCGGGGGTGAGAGGATTCACCAGAGACAGAGTGTGGAGCAGAACAGGCAGATGTACTGAAAATACACTGCTGAGAGGAGCAGTGGGTAAGACAGGAGAGGTCTGATCTGCTGTGTGGGTTAGTTCCCTGGTTGGGGATCGAACTCGTGCTGCAGTGGCTGCAGACAGCTTCATAGTGCTGAGACTTACCCCTTGAGCCAGCAGGAAGGCCCCCAAATTAATTTTTAATGTTTTATTATAAAGGAGAGAGATCCTGGAAAGTTTCAGGCCAACAGAAAACTGGTTTTGGCTAAACATAAATAATAATCTAAGATTTAAAAAGCAGGATACCTTACTTTTAAATAAATTATCGTTATCATTTTAGGTGCTTTTAGCAGACGTTTTATAGGGTCTTGCAGGTTTACTTTGTCAAGTTAAGTAAGCAAGGAGAGCATTAGACTGAGGCAGCTCTAATACCTGAGTAGCCTACATGAGCAAACTCAAAGCTATTTAAAACATGCCTCTAGGTTATGAAATCAATACCTAAAGACAGCCAATCACAAATAGCCTACTAGCCTTTCCCAAATAAGACAACCACTTATGCTATAGTCAGTCAAATATTTTTTTTCTTGAGGTAACATTGGTTTACACCAGTGCATGTGATTCAAAAGCGTAGTCTCACACCTGAGGTGCATGTCACCTTACCACACCACCAAGGCACCCATATCCAGCTCTTTTCTAGTAAAGTCTCAACCCAGCTCCTTTTGGTGGAGTGCTAACATTATTTCTGGTTTGATGATGCTTGATTTGAATAGGTTTTTGCTCAAATAAACTCTTAATTTTAATATGTCTCAGTTTATTATCTAATGACTTATAACTTCAGTTTCTAGTCTTATTTTCCTAAGATGGTCTTAATGTGGTCAGCTGAATTCTTCCAACAAGGACTTGTGTTGGAGGAGAATCACTATTACTGTTCATTGTAGAGTGAAATACCTGCTATCTATCCTCTTACGTACATTGATAATTGCATTATTTTTTTCTGTTTTTTTCTTCCATTGCAACTTTAGAAAGTTGCAAGTCCTACCAAATCTGCTGCATGTGTGTATTATCATTACTCCCTCCCTTGTCTTTCTCTGTTCTGCTCACTATCTGCCCTACTCTCCAATACTTATCACTGTATGTGCTAATCTTCATGATTCCTAATAAATTTCTGCAAGGTGGCAAAATGTGCATTTTCAGTGAGTCCTGTTTTCTTTTCCATAAGGCCAAGTTTCCCATAGTGTAACAAACACACTCCTTGTGCAGGTAGCTAAATGTTGTGTTAGAGGCACACATATGTTTATAGGTGGTGCATAATTGAATTGAAAAAAAACAAACAAACCTTGGTTATATTTAGCTATAATATTTATTGACATTATTTAAATATAACTTGTATTTCAAGTTCCTGATGTAATGGATACTTGCTTTGTCAGAAATAAGTAATATAAAAATGAATTATTTTAAAGTCATTTTATGGTAAATACTACACAAGTAATACTGTAGGTAATATATGTATATATAAACAATGTGAAGTGATTCATGGATGACTGGAATTTGAGACACATTGGTTCTGAGGAAGAAGGACAGGCAAGATGTCAAGTTAGATTTGAACTAAAATAGCAGATGTGCAACTGACTAGCTCTTTGACGTTGGATAGATAATCTCAAACCCAGCCTTTTACTTGTAAAACTGGCTTCATTGAGACATACCTTGTTGATTCTTGTGACAATTAAATGAGACAATTCACGAACCCGCTGGCACATAGGAGGCAGGTCTACTACAGAGGTAGAGACTTGCTGTCTTTTCTTACATGTTTAATTTCTTCCTAAATGGTTGAGTTTCATGATATTTTGCTGTTTCTTCTGCAGAGTTCAAATTGCATCTCTTACATATTGTGTTTCTTCATTTCTCATTGTAATCAGCCAGGAAAATAGCAACTTGTTCTAAGAAAGGGGTAGAGGTTGCTTTTAGTGCCAGAAGACCATGTGGAGACTCCTTAAGGCCTTGTTGGTTAATAGGCAGTTTATTGCCTGTTTCTTGCTTTCTTCCTGTGATCACAGGTTTTTGATCAAACATCCTTTACCCCTTAAAAAAGTGCTATCACCATAGTTCAGGTTGACTACAGATGGGAGAAATCTCTTTCTTTGCCTCTACAGCAAGTCTACTGGAATTTTCATTTTAGGATTTTACTTTTGATTGACATCAAGGAATAGAGGTACAAAAATAATAAACATGGATAAAACAGAGCTTTATCAAATTTGATAAAGTCTTCCTAGTGCTTGTTTCTGCAAATCTTAGTCCTATACTTGATTTCTTTGATGTAAGTACGGAAGCATCTGGTGCTGTATGGCTCTTAATGATCTTCAACATCTGCCCATTTAGTTTGAATGTGAGCTCAGTGGTTGCCCTAGAGAAATAGGAGTCAGCACCTGTCCAAAGTCTGGTGAGAGTTTTGGTTCTTTTCATAATCTTTGCGCCTGATTTCCTACCCACTCAGTCTATCTGCTCTGTTTGTAAAGCCATTTGTGAGGGGGCCTACCTGGTGCTGCAGGGGGTTGAATCTCAGTCTATGAAGCTGTCAACAGCCGCTGCAATGCGAGTTTGATCCCCGTCAAGGGAGATTCCCACATGGCACAGCAGACCTCTCCTGCCTTGCCTGCTGCTCCCCTCAGCAATGTACTTTGCTCGATCCACCTGTTCTGCCTCCCACTCTGTCTCTGGTGAATCCTCTCCCCACCCTACACCTCTGGCCTACACCCCAGTTCTTGTGTGGATAAATAAATAAATCTTTAAAAAAAGACATTTGTGAGGTTGGCATCTAATGATCTACGACTCTTTTAGTCCTTGTCAATGCCTCCGTGTGCCTCTGGGAGAGTTCCCAGCTGATAGTTGAGAGAGGCATCTGTCCATTTGCAATTCTCTTGCCTTTAGGAATTCTTCTCCTGAGTTTCAGACCAACTTGCACTGATCCAGAAGTTTCTGTCGCTAAGCTCCCATAGCATGGCATTTTCCTTTGACTTTCCTTTGCTTGACTGACCCTCAACACTGCACAGTGTAATGACCACATAGTGTAGACCAAGCATTGGTCTGGGCACATTGCCTTAATTGAAATGTCCTTTTGATTCTGTTTACTTCATATACATACACTAGTTGATAAGACAGATTACACTTATTATATGTAGATTTTCCCACCTAGTATTCCAAGCAAATACCTGAGCCTTGTCTATATGTGGCTATGAAATTCTAAAATCAGTTTAAAAAACTTCATGCTTGCCTCATATTTTCTCATTGTCAGAATGTTAGCAGATTCATCCTTCTCCTTATTCAAAGAGATTGCACATTTTGGGGGCTTTTTTTCAATGAGTTTTGGTTCCCAAATCAAAGAATCCAACTGAGTTCATAGGGTCTTCAGAGAAACACTTGGAACTCCTGGAGTCATTTAGTTCAGAGGTTCTCAAATTTTAATGTGAACGGGGATTATTTGGATTGTTCTTGTTTAAAAATGCAGATTCCTGCATTTGATCTGTCCTGGTGATTGTAATTGAATAGGTCTGGGATTAGGCTCAGGAATTTAGCTTTGCTGTCATTGCAGGTGATTCTGATGCAGGTGAGACTGCACTGCTTTCTCAGGAAACTGATTTGACCTTCTACGTTTTGGTTCTAACCTCTGTCCACAACTTGAGTTTGTTGAAGGTCACTGCTTCTGATGGCCTCATTCAGCTGGGTTAGACATATTACGTTTATACAAGCCAGTGAAGACACATAAAAATTCTCGGCTTCCTTTCCAAAGTAAAGAATAATTCTCACCTTACTAATACCTCTCACATCTAACTCATTTTTGAAAAGGTTGGTAAGGAATCATCTGGAGATGAAGTAATTATTTTATGATTTACAAGTCAACAAATATTTATTTACGTTAAATATTGAATGTATATTCTTATCAAAACTGTTTAATTATATACATCATATAATTAACATACAAAAAAGTACATTTTACCACATTAAAAAAAACTTTAATGTCCATGATTTAAAACATTTCCTACATATGTTCTTTTCTGTAAACTATAAATAGCATTGTTTTGGGAGAGGCTAATTTTATGTAAGTGGTTTATACTGTGTATATGCCTTTGTAGATTTTTGAAAACCAACATTGGTTTTAATAGTCACATTGCTCCAGGTAAACCTAATTAAGTTACTTCAAACACTGCATAATAATCATTTTTATAGGCCATAATTTGTCATTCTCTTTGATTATTTAGATAGTAACACTTCTTTCAGTTATTAAAAATAACTATTAAAAATAACAAGATGTGCTAGATTTTCTTTAGGTTATAGCATCTGGATGTGATATTGTCCTATTTTAAGACTTGTGCTTCTGTAATTTAAAACTTAGGTATATAAAATAAAAATTAGAGGTCATATTTGGACTATTGAATCTTTTTATTATATTTTATTAAAAATTCACAGCAAACAATTTAGTTTTTTATATTTCTGCTTCACCTACTCTTCATTCTACCCAGAAAAAACTTTCAGAATTTTAACCAGTGGGCATGCAACATTTTTATTTTATTTGTTCACTTTTATATGTATATATAATATGTGATATATATTTTAATTTTATATATTTTATATATTTATTTATATTTTATTTTGTATATAATATATTATATATATAAAATAACATATATATATTTCATTCACTTTACACATTTATTCTAGTGGTCTATGCTAGCTAGCTCTTTAGAACAGAAAGAAATCCTGCCTTCATGGACATTCATTTCACAAAATCATACAGACCATAATTTTATAATTTAAATAGCAATTAATATACTATGATTTGCTTATCTAATTCTTTAGGGAATTGCAGTAGTGTTTTATTTCATAAATGTATTCATGTTAAAATTAAGGACTGAATATGGCTAACTATGATATTGCCATGGGAGTAAGTATGTTTGATTTACCCTCATATTGACTTAAAGTAACCAAATGTGAGCTATTATCATTAATAGAAGTCCATGTATCCCTTTGCTCTCCATTCAACTTGCAACTCAACCCAGAACCCAGGCTGTTAGAGAGGCACCAAAGGTGGACATTGGTATGGGTTTGTACACTGAATTTTTGCCTTCTGAGATTCATAAACTTGGGAAAATTAATGAACTTGCTTATTTCTAGTTTTCTCCTATAAAAGGGGAGGTAATTATATATTCAGTTAAAATTTGGAAAAATCCTTAAAATAGTGTTACCTCTGATTATACAGTACAGTTCTGGTTTTTAGAAAGTGAAGATTAACTTCCTAAAGCAAGTTACCAAACATACTGGGAGTTGGAAAAATAAAGCAAAAAGAGTCCTATGTGAGAAAAATATGCCTTTTCCTTTTTACAAGGGACCAGAGTCCATCTGTGTGCACTGAGCCTAGAGCTTAGAGTCTAGGGCTTTTCTGGATGTTGTTCACCTTAGTTTACCTCTGTATATTGTTTTCATGGGATTGTGACTTCTTGTGGCTCTAGGGTTAGGGAAGAGAAGCTGCTAAGTACACACATGCACACACATCCCACAGATAAACATTTCACAGACCCATACAAGTGCACATGCTATAAACACACACACCACAGATATACACACCACACACAAATACACATACTGTAAACACACACAAACACACATACAGACACACAAAAATACTCACTGAACACACAGATACACACGGTACTTAAGAAGTTATTGTTAGTTGAGAACAAATTTATCCATTTCACTATTTTATCTAATAATTTATCAGATTGTTTATAAAATGTGAAAAATAATTAGGTTTTAAGGCTGTTTTCACTACATGTAAATAGCCTGCTCAGACACATCAAGACCAAATAATGGAAAAAAGCATGGAGTAAGAACCCGGATTAAAAAGGTCAATTTTGAGCTCACCTATCCTTTAGAAAATGCTCATTATCACCCATCATATCCATCCCTCTCTTTCTCCCCTTCTTGTACTTCTCTTTGTTACCCATACCAGAAAAACTTGTAGCCATGGGGAAAATGAACTCATATAAATGTGCTTGCATCTATTTCTTCAAATTGCTGTTTAAGTTTGCTTCAGATATGAATCAAACACATGGAACTAGTAAAGAGTTAAGAAGTGAATTCTGTATGCACGGGGCTCCTATGAAATCACTGATTAATATAATTAAAAAACCAAGTTAATTGCATTACTTTCCATTAGCTTTCATTGTATACCTACCTCCCAAAGACCCGACTACTCGTCCCCGTGGGGCACTGGTTCACATTTATTCAAGTGAGATGGCTGCTTTCAAAACCGAACCTTTCATCAATCCCCTATTAATTAGCTAAATGCTGCATCAGATTATGCATTCATGCCTGCCAGCCAGGCAGTAGCATCAGAGAGCAGAGCCCACAGTCCTCTTGGCTCATCCTCCAGCCTGGTCATTGGTATTCCAGGACAAGTCAGCTTACTGTAATTTGAAATTGGTCTGCCATCCCATTAGGAATCTGCCCGATCAATACCAAGTGAATTAGAGTTTCAGTGATCTGATTAACTCCCCATTATTTTCTACCCTGGCTGATTTAGAATGCATGATGAGACAATATTCCAGTTTCTTTGCTTTATCCCAGTTTAAGTGAAATATAGACATCTAAGGAAGCAGTGCCTGTGCATTTGATTTGGCTCGACTGTAATAAAGTCAAACACTATGAGTATCTCCCTCATCAAGACAGTCTTAAGTGACTGAGGGCTGCCTCCTGCTCACAGAAGGAGAAACACTGAGTGGCGAGGGGGAGAGGAAGGTGGGAGCAGCTCACTGCTCTCTCTCTTCTTTTTGGCTCTCTCTTCTGACTAGGTCACTACAAGGCTTTTAGCACGGTGGGTTAGTTATCTGTCATATAATCTACATTAGCAGCTCTGTGACTGAAGCTCTGGGTCATGTGTTTGGATGGCAGACTATAATTCTCTCCCAAAGGCACAAGAGGTTCACTGACAATAGAGTAACTAAATGTTGTATGTTGATGACTGAAAACAAGTCCCATAGCCAGCCAGTCGGGCTGGGGCCAAGTGCTGCCCTTGGGGAAAATGCTTGGTGCCCTTGGGGAGTGAATGCGGCTGTCTGTGCAAAGACTGTTTTCAGGTTTGACTCAGGGTTTCAGGGAAAACTGAATGAACCTTAATGTTACTGTGTGATTTCAAGAGGCTTAAAATTCAAAGTAGAAAATACAGCATCTAAAATGATGCAAGCAATGGAAAGAAATTCTTTAAAGATGCAATTCTGTTACTGCGTCATATGTTTGAATTTGATTGTCCAAGCATTGTCTGGTAGAAGTTTTTAAATAATTTATTATTAGTTTTTTAAATGTGAGATTTGTCATGGGCTTATCAATTGTTTTGACATTGTCCAAATGCTTCAAAAAGATAAAGGCAGTAGATTTCTCGAATGAATCTGAACTATTGTAATGTAGCACAAATATGTTCATTGGTGATCCAAAAGTACTCAGCATAGTACCTATTTTAACTTGTTAGTATGGACTGTCATCCCATTGCCTTCTTAGGATTTTTTTTAGCTATATAGAGAATTCTGTGTACATGCATAGAGATTATATATATGACCTGTAATTCAGTTGTGTAAAAACCTGGATTGGAAATATACATGTATAGGAGTGGAGTAACATAACATTGACTGATGCTAACCTGATGAGAGGTTTGGTCAGACTAAAGTCATATGAACATTCTTGCTGTTCCCCACTGTTGATTATTATTTAACTGAATGTTTTAGAAAATCTTGTGTGTTGTGTCTTTCAATTATAGTTCACATACTTTCTTTGGATTTGAAAGTGTAACAGATAGAAATTAAGGATTCTTTCATTGTACTTCCGGTCAATTAAAAAAAATCTCAAGCTTTTATCACCATCTACTTCTATTCTTTTATGATTGCTTATTTTGTAACTTGTAAGATCTAATATTTTTCTCAAATAAATATTATGTTGATTTCAGCCTATAATTCCAATTTACCAGCATCTCTTTGGATGTGCACATAATTATTGTGCACATAATAATTTTCTTAGCTTATTGTTCTTCTGTCACTAATAGAATGTCACACGCCACGACATCCTGATTTCTAGGTGGAAATCCACACCCTTTGGGTGTTGGGTTCAATGAAATGAAATGCCTAGTTGTGCTGGCATGTTTCTCAATACTGCTGCTGCTGCTACTGCTGCTGCTCCTGTGTGTGTACCTTCCCTGTGTCCTCCACACCTTATCCTTCTTCAACCTACTTTATGTCCTAGGAGGCTGGTTTATGTGGATTGTGTCAGTGAAGTCCTTAGCGCTCTGCTTCTAGTTGAGTTCAGCCCATGGAGTCCTGGCTAGAGATAGAAGGGAAGGGTTGATTGAAGTCAGGGTATTGATTCTTCTAGCTCCCTCTGCTGAATTCCCAGGGGTTGACTCCTCTCTTGACTCTCATCCGTGAGTCCCATAGGGACACTGTGCATTTCATGATTATAGTACATTTTGTGAACTATGAGACAAAATGGACAATTAAATATACAGCTATTACATTAATATCAATTTATGTCTATTACAAATGACTATTATATATTTGCTGACTTGTACATAGGCAATGCATAAAATATACATAAAATTTTATCATCTTTGGGTCACTATATTTGATGATACCATGCAGTTGCATTTTAGCGATAATCTGAATGTTGCTTGAAGCTTGACATATAACCCAAATGTCACAGTTAAGTTATTAACTGGATGGTGAAAATACTCATACATAGCACTTACATATTGCTTTTCATCATTAATGTGTATGACAAATAGGGGCTAATCAATAGCATAGAAGTGTGTTCAGTAATGATCTTTTACTATTACTTGGTTCATTTCAGTTCAGAGGGCTTTTACTAGTAAGCCCATAAAACTGGTAACAAGTTTCAAGTTAATAGACAAGATTTATTTGAATATGCCCCCCTAATTCCCCTGTCTCTTTCCTGTTTGGCTTCCACTAGATAGTGAACCCTTAAAGGCAGAGACTTTATTTTACTTCTGTATCCCCCATACCTGTTATTGAGCCTGAGACCTAGTAGATCTTCAAAAAAGTGCTTATAGAATGCATTAGTGAGTGGACAATATAGCAGAACTACTGAAGTAACCATTAAGGTTGTGTCTAAAGCTGCTGTAACAAGTATCTTGCAGTTATACTTTACGATATCAGAAATTTTCAATCCTTTTCAATTAGAAAGAGGGGGTCATAGTTTGACATTTTTTGAAACTCATGCCACTATTTATTGAAAGCTAGGGAACAGTTGGTACCAACAAAATGGATAAATCTTTAAGTCAATGGAGACTTACTAAGGGTGACTGAAACCTGTTTGTCTGCATTCAGTACTTGCAACAACCTTTTTGTTACATGAAGAGAAATCCTATGATTTTCCAAGGAGACAGCAGTAGTGGCAGTGGCAATGAGCAGGCTTGACAAGCAAGGTGTGACCCGCCAGACATCTGCTGCTCATTTTTGATCCCCACATTGGAGAGGAGAAATTTTTTTTTTAAGATTTATTTATTTATGCATACAAGAACTGGGTGCAGGCCAGCGGTGTGGGATGGTGAGAGGATTCACCAGAGACAGAGTGGGGAGCAGAACAGGCAGATTGACTGAAGTGCACTGCTGAGGGGAGCAGCGGGCAAGACAGGCAAGGTCTGTTGTGCCATGTGGGAATCTCCTTGGCCAGAGATCAAAGTCATGCTGCAGTGGCTGCTGATAGCTTCGTAGTGTTGAGACTTAACCCCTTGCACCACCAGGGAGACCCAGGAGAAATGTTTTTGAATAAAGAGAAAGAAGATGGTGACACTGGAAGATAAGTAATTACATAACTCAATCTTTTCTAAAAAAGAACAACTCCATTTGTGTCAACAAATGTGAAGAGAATGATTGGATACAGCATCCAAGTTAATAATGAAGGATCATATTATAAAAAATATTTGAGACAATTCAGTCTGATGCCCTTAATTTTATTGGCTCTAGGTCACCTTGCCAGCACACTTTCCACTCTTTCCTTCAACACCAAATTCTTTTCCACCATACTTGATACTCAATGCTCTATTAAACTTTATTAGTCATTTCAGAATCTAAAATTGAAGTATAGACATTATTTCCACAAACATTTAGTCATAGCTGATTTTGCATCACCATAGATGATAGAAAGATAAAATATTCCTGCACTTGAGTAACTCCAGTGATTGAGCAAGCTTTACTCTGGAAGAAGATAAGAACAGTCTTGTGGAGACAAAGTTGTCCACTGTCACCACTGCTTTTCAATATAATACTGGAAGTCCTAGCCAGAGCAACAAGACAGGAGAAAAGCAGACAAGGACTAGAAATAGGAAAAGAAGAAGTGAAGCTATCACTATTTGCAGATGATATGATAATATACATAGAGAACCCGGAAAACTCCACAGAAAAACTAATCGAAATAATCAATCAATTTAGTAAAGTAGTGGAATACAAAATTAACAAACAAAAATCAGTAGCTTTCTTATACGCAAACAATCAATCCAAAGAAAAGGAAATCAAGAAAACCACCCTTTTTACAATTGAAACAAACAAACAAATAAACAAACAAATTAAATACCTGGGAATAAACCTAACAAAAGAGGTAAAGGACCTATACAGGAACTATAAAGCACTATTTAAAGAAACAGAAGATGCAAAGAAATGGAAAGACATCTCCTGCTCATGGATTGGAAGAATTAATATTATCAAAATGGCCATACTACCAAAAGCAATTTACAGATTCAATGCTATTCCAATAAAAATCTCAGTAACATTCTTCACAGAGATAGAATGAATACTGATGAAGTTCATATGGAACCACAAAAAAACCTCAAATAGCTAAAGCCCTCTTCACCAGAAAGGAGAATGGAGGTATCACTGCCGAGGCTTCAAATTATACTACAAAGCCATAATAATTGAAACTGCATGGTACTGGAACAAAAATAGACAGACCAATGGAATTGAATAGAAAACCCAGAAATCAACCCACATATATATGGACAGCTAATCTTTGATAAAGGTGCAAAGAATATGCAAAGGTACAAGGACAATTTGTTCAACAAATGGTGCTGGGAAAATTGGATGACTACCTGCAGAGAAATGCATGAAAACCAATTCAAAATGGATAAGAGACTTGGACATAGGACCCAAACTGTAAAATATATAGAAGAAAACATAGGCAAAACACTACATGACATACATCTTAGTAACATTTTTTTAAAGACACATCCCCCAAAGCAAAGATAGTGAAGGAAAAGATAAACAGCTGGAATTACATCAAACTAAAAATCTTCTGTATAGCAAAAGAAACATTTACCAAAACAAATAGACAGCAAACTAACTGGGAGAAAATATTTGCACTCCATACAACTGACAAGGGTTTGATCACAAAAATCTACAAAGAACTCACATGGTTCAACAAAAACAAAGCAAAAAATCCAGTCAAAAAATGGGCAGAAGAACTTAAAAGACACTTTTCCAAAGAAGAAATGCAAATGGTAAACAGGCATATGAAAGGATGTTCAACATCCCTCATAATCAAGGAAATGCAAATAAAAACCACAATGAGATACCACCTTACACCAACAAGAATAGCACACATTAAAAACACAGAAAACAACAAATGTTGGTGAGGATGTGGAGAAAAAGGAACACTCCTATACTGTTGGTGAGAATGCAAATTGGTCCAACCTCTATGGAAAGCTGTATGGTGGTTTCTCAAACAACTAAAAATGGAGCTTACATATGACCCAGCAATTCCACTCCTAGGAATACACCCAAAGGATGCAAAAACATTAATCCAAAAGGTCACATGCACACCTATGTTTATTGCAGCACTATTTACAATAGTTAAAACATGGAAACAACCCAAATGCCCAAAAATTGATGACTGGATCAAGAAGTAGTGGTACATGTATACAGTAGAGTACTATTCAGCAATCAAAAATGATAAACTAATGCAATTCTCAGCAACATGGATGGAGCTAAAAGGGATTGTGCTCAGTGAAATAAGCCAGAGGGAAAAAGAAAAATATTGAATGGTATCACTTATAGGAGGAATATAAGAGAGACAAACAAGAAATCAGAAAGAGAAAACAGTACACAAAATATAAACAAAAGCAAAAAGTAGCAGGCAACCACAAATAATAGATATTCTACAGGGGAGGAGGAGCAAGAGAGATCAAAATAGGGGAGATAAGCCATAAGGGACTATGGTGATGGTTCTCGGGTGAATTGGTGGTGGGAAACCTACAGGGCATACACAGTAATATAAGGATATAAATTAAATTAAAAAAATAAAATACATATTAAATAACAGTCTTGTGGCAAGATAAAAATGAAACTTCTTTACTTGAGATTTTTAAATTTGGAATAAACACTATAATTTAGAACTAATTCAGACTGTGATTTTAAAAAATAACTTTACAAAAATAACTTTACAGTTCTATCCTTACATTATAAGTCACATCAATTTGGTTTAAAATAAGTGGCAATAAAAAGATCAATGAAACTTAAAGCCTGGTCTGCCTTCATTTTGACAGAAGTATTCACTGGAGTTTCTTCAGTTAAGGTCTCTGACAAAAAGCCGCTTTTCCCAACAAAGTTTCTGGGAGCTCACCTCTGACCTAAGCACCAGAAATTCCTTCTTCTCTTCTATAAAGATCATTAGCTTTATGGCCTCCCTGGTGACACAGGGGTTAAAATCTCAGCACTATCAAGCCATCAAAGTCATTGCGGCATGAGTTGATCCCTGGTGAGGGATCTAACCGACATAGCACAGCAGCCTTCTCCTGTCTCACCTGCTGCTGCCCTCAGCAGTGTATTTCAGTAGATCCACCTGTTCTGCTCCCCACTCTGTCTCTGGTGAATCTTCTCACCCCTTGTACATCCCAGTTCTATATGCATAAAGAAATTAAATAAAAAAAATTTTAAAAATATCACAAATTGTAATTTATGGTATATGTGAAAACGAGGAAAGAGATACATTTTGAAGTTCTGGGTGGCACTCAAAGTAGGGAGAAGAAAACTTCTTGTTGTTTATAGAAATCACACTACATCGGTAACTGTTTATACCTTTGAACTTACAAAGGTGCTTTTACACAAGTGGAATATTATTTGTCATCTTAACAATTTCCTTGCATAAAATTCCTCACCTGAAAACTCTTCTTATATCCTGCATCTGATAAAAATCTCTAGCACCTACTTCTTTTTCTTTCATCTAGCTCAGAACTGATGAAGTGACGAGAATTAAGAATTTCCAATAAAACAGAAAATGTTTATATAACATGAGTATTTTGGATTGACACAATTCTTATAACAAATTGATAAATACCTTTTTATCATTTTATAGTGGGGGAACTGTCAATAACAAAGTACATGGAAAACAAATACCCTTGTAAAAAAAAAATCTCGGTAGGGGGTCTCCCTGGTGGCACCAGTGGTTAAAGTCTCAGTGCTATCAGCAGCCACTGCAGCAGGAGTTTGATCTGCAGCCACGGAGCTTCCCACATGGTGCAGCAGACCTCTCTTGTCTCACCCGCCACTCCCCTCAGCAGTGTATTTCAGTAGATGTGCCTGTTCTGTTCCCTACTCTGTCTCTGGAGAATCCTCTCATCCCCTCATGCCCCCAACCTCTAGCCTATACCCCAGCTCTTGTATGCATAAATAAATAAATCTTTAAAAAATATATCTTTGGATTGCTGCATTTTAAAATAACCTCAGGTTCATATTTGGTGAAGTCCTAGCACCAACACTGAGCCAGCTCAGGATTTGGGTTGAATGGTGCTTTGGTTTTTTTCTCAGATCATACGCCTCTCTCGGGGGAAGTAGACTCAGCACAACCTACTTTACTGAATACTTCCTATAACTACCCTCTGCATGATACACAGAACCTCCAATGTACCATCCCAAGTATGGCTCCTGCAGCACTGTCCCAAGAATGACTGTGTACAGAGAACACAAACTCAAGCCAGTTGTGTAGATTGCACATAGAACTATAGTGATAAGTATTTCTCCAAGACCACCTTGTGGGTACCAGACATGATTTTGCTTCTATGGTCTTATTTAAAAAAATCAACAATGTTCACATCTTATTTTATTTTTTATTTTTATTGGGTAACATTGGTTTACAACATTGTATGTGATTCGGAAGTATAGGTTCTCACCTCTTAAGATGTATGTTATTATACCATACCACCCAAAAGCACCCATATTTCTCCACCATAGTCCACTAGGTACCCTCCCCGTTTTGCTGTCCACCTTCTCTTGCCCTCTGTGGTAGCCTCAATTTTATGATAAGATTTTTAGTGTTTCCTTTTGATTTTTTTTGGTCTAACATCCCAAATCTCTGTTAATTTCTTTTTTTATATATATAATATATATTTTTATTGTTATTTATGTCTTTTACATTTTGCATTCCCCTTGGGTAGCCCACCACCAATTCACCCGTGATCCATCTCCATGGTCCATTGTGTTCTTTTCTATTCCATTTAATCTCTGTTAATTTCTTATTTAAAGCTTCAGTTTCTGTTTTTTACTATTAGTTCCTATGCTATTCATTTGTTTTTTTGAGTTTGGTTATATAGATTTGGTTCACTTTCAGAGTTCTCTTGTATCACTTCTACTTGCTTTCCTGTGTTTTCTTCCATTGCTTTGAATTTCTTTATAATGGTTATTTTGTATCCTTATCTGATAAAAAGGTAAAAATCTATGTTTTTACAGTTGGAACCTAGTAAATTTTTCTCTCCTTGTCATGACATATTCACTTGAGGTCTTATGGTACTTTGTGCTGTATTTTTTATGTATCCTATTTGTTGCCTTAATAGTCTTATTTTTTGAAAAGTATCTGTAAACAGGGCTTTTGCACTAGCTCTACTTTTCCAGAAGATGGTGCTGTGTTTTTACTTGACTTTAGATTTTTAGCCTTTCACAGCTTTCCTAGGTTAAGACCTGATTTTGCAGGTGCTGAATCAAGGAGTGGGGAAGGGATTTGGAGGAACTCATAACTTTTGGGACTAGAGGTGGGGGTAGTGGCTGGTAGTTATGGCATTGTGAGATCCCTCTTCCCTGGATTCCAGACCTGAGTCTCTGCAGTCTGTTTGCTGTTAGTGTGTTTCACGTGGTAAGTAAAAGTTGAGAGTGGTGGTGGTGGTGATGGGTTAGTACATCCTAATATATTGTCCTTGTTCTTTTCACTGGAAACCCAGCCCATGGGATTACCATAGCTTGTTTGCACATTTCCCCCAGTCAATGTTATGTGCCTCCACACCTCACAACTCACATGGTACAGGTTAGAGTAATTCCAAGAGGCATAGCTCTTTGATATAGTCTGTTATTCTAACTTTCACTTTGATGATTTCTTTCTCCATCATCATCAACTGTGTTCAGCTTTATTTATTTTGATTTTTTAAAAAAATCAAACACTGTACTAAAAATGTATACTTTGTTTTACTTAAAAGAATTTTAGAGTCTTGGAAATTCTGTAATGACAAGCTTTGAGATTGATTTTTATCTTTGAACATTTGCTGAGGATTATGGAACATTCATTTTATAGGAGAATTAACAAATACTGCATTCACAGTGACACTGTAGGTTGATTTTTCTTTGCCTCATTTAATTCCCATGGATTTTAAAAGTTAGTGTAAAAATGTTTAAGGCTTGATTTATTTATTACAACATCTTTGCAACAGAGTTTTCCTAGAGCTTTTATTATATTTCTTGATAAATCAGAACAGAAATAATTGTCATTAACTATAAATATTAAGCTAAATTTTCAACAACATTGGTAAAAAATTATCTTCATCAGGTTTACTTAAACCACAATTTATGTTTCATAGTTGTTTTTGAGGAAACTTTACATTTTTCAATTAATAAAAATTATTCTGACATATTGGCTTTAATATTTAGAAAATACAGATATTTTATCTTCTTTAAGTATTTATAGCTCTATTTGTGCTGCCAATTAACCCTCTGTTTCTCCAGATAAATTTCATTAACCCACAGTGCTTTCAGGTTGTCTTCTATTGGCTTAAATATGTCATGGACAGGCAACCACTTGACCTTCAATGAAGTATGGTTTCCTCTTAGTATCTTGTCTTTAGGTATTTTGTAGTTGGATACTGTCCAAGTAAAAATGGGTGAAATTCTCAACTCATCTTTAGTTCATTATGCTATTATTTTGCAAATAGGCGTTATCCTTGTAAACTTATTTAGAGTTAGAATGTGTAGGACACTTTTGTCTAAACGAAAGCAATGAAACATCACTCATGCATGCTTCCCCTAGAGGACATTTGTTAGATGAGAAGATGTTAAATTGGTAAGAAATTACACCATATCTTATTGGTGCTGTAACCAATGTAATTGTGTCTTTGTATGTGTTTATCTCTATGTATGATAGAGGTTGTAAAACATAAAATAAGAATGAAACAAGAGCAACTGAACTAGTTGTTAAAAGTAACATATTATTATTGACCTGAGAAAACTCATAAAAACAAGTTACATTCTTTTGATGAGTAAACAGTTATTTAAAATTTCTGTGCACCAGTAACAGGGATGTAAAGAGTTTATAAAAACAAACAAACAAACCAGGAAATCTGTGGTCAAATAACTTTCTATCATACTCTAAGATTGCTTCTCATTTCTAGGCTCTAAGCTATCTTGTAGTCAAACGATCTTATTTGAAGATGAAGTTGGTAAATATGATCTAACTGATTACACTGGTCAACAGTGAGATTGTTACTGACTTAAAAAGGCCCTAATCTGTAGTATTTTGGTGTGCTGAACATGAATATAACCCTGAAAATGTTTTATTAGCTCTCGTTTTGAAGATATTTCATATAATTCATTTTATATGTCTCACTGTGTAAATTTATCCAGTAGGACTGCAACAACATCCTAAATCAGCCTAGAATGGTGTAATATTGCATCACATTGCTTAATACCATCATGCACACATTATCCAGAGTTGATTGCATCATTTTCTGATGCAATGTAATACTACTGCCAGGCGGCTGCTGAAGTAAGCTGACGTCAGAAGTGTACTATAGAAAGAAAAGCCCTGTCGGAAAGTTTGAGCATTGAAAATATATCAGACTTTGTGCGAGAAAGTTTAAGCTACTGTTACATAGAACTTTATTATTTTATCCATTTAGGCACAATAGAGAACAGTAATGCCTTGAAAGCACATTAATAGCATTGACAATTTCTTCTCTATTATTTTTGGGGAAGTGACATTTGCCAGCCAGAAGAAAAGTATCACTTCTCAAGTGAAGAAGGCTTATCATCTTGACTTCGGATGCAAGGTTGGTGACCAAGACAAGTCTTGGGCCCTGCCTATATGCTGTGCTACATGAACAACACAGCTTTCACAGTGGTTAAATGGCAAAAGCCCATCAATGCCGTTTGCAGTCCCCATGGTGTGGAGAGAGCCAAGCAACTACATGAAAGACTGTTATTTCTGCTTGGTTCCTCATCTTTCCAGTGGAATAACAAAGCAAAAGGAGTCAAGAATAGTCTACCCAAACATTCTGTCTGCATTGAGACCAGTTCCACATGGTGAGGGACTTCCTATTCCAGAACCTGCAGCAGAATATTCTCTTGATTCATCTGATGAGGACAAGGGTGAGCCAACCTGTTCTTCTCCTGTTCTATCAGCATGCAGTGATCCAGATTTTCACTGTGGTGTATCATCAAACCCACACAGACTGACGCAGGAAGAACTAAATGACCTGGTTCATGATTTGGACTTCTCCGAGAACAAGGCAGACTTGCTAGGATCAAGACTCCAACAATGGACTCTTCTAGAAGATGTCACAATTACTTTATATCAAAAGCGCCACCAGCATTTGGAGCCTTTCTTCAGAAAGGAAAGTACTCTGGTATTCTGTTCTGATATTGAGGGCCTCATGAATGCTTTAGAAATCACTCATGACCCACAAGAATGGAGACTATTTCTAGACTCTTCGAAACTGAGTCTTAAGGTTGTGCTTTTGTACAATGGAAACCGTCTTCCATCTATTCTGTTCCTGAACAGCTGTACAAGAGACAAGAAATCTAAGAAGTAGTCTATGAATTGATTTTTTACAGATATTAACCATAGGCCTATTATTATTGGCATGCATTTCATGATGTAAACATCAATTTATTGCAGTTTACAAAAAACCTAGAGCCAAAATTAGAATTTGACAGTCATATTTGTGTTAAGCACATACAAATTGATAGGAAATGACAAATTTTATTTCAGTAACATGACTTTTGTTGATCAGTGTTATTTGATGTTTGCTGGTTAGCGGTAGTATTGGCAATATGTTTTTAGGAGAAATATGGAAAATGTTTGACTTACAGAATATTCTGAAAGCTTGTAGTCATTACTGGTCTGTAGGTATTTATTTGGCTTCCACAAAGGGGGTTTTGTATGTATGTTTGCCTGGAAATATCTTTTCACTGTTTTAATTAAATTTAGGAAGTTTGGGGACTTCTTATTCCACTCTTCTTCTTTTGGGATTCCAGCTTATATACAGGTGTGTTAGGTCATGTACTATTTCACGAAAGTTCCACTTCCAGCTTTCTATATAGTTTGGGCAGTCTTTCAGATCTTTTTAAAAATGATGCCACCTTTGGAGATCTCAAGCTTCCTTCAATAGAGGGTGATTGTTGCTGACAGGAACTTTGTTTCCGCTTTGCAGCGGGAACACGATGAGGGACACTACAGTTGTGGAACATATTTACAAGGCAAGACTCTGCTGTTAGAGCAGAAGTTCTTGTGCCAGTTATTGAAAGCACACAGGCTAGTAAAAGTTGATTATGTGACACTGGTATGAGGAATTAAGTCTGGAAGGTGCGATTGGAATGAGGGACAAAGTTATACGAGGAACAGAGAAGGGGACACTGTGACCATATGTCGAGAGACATTTGCGTATGTGCTGATGTCATCACAGACAGAGTTATTCTGATCCCACCAGGGAGACAGTCACATAATCAGGTCAATGGCGGCCTAGGCATCTCTGGGCCTGCCTTGTGATATGTGCTGTTC
>PVIJ01019354.1:0-23774 GCA_004024925.1 Scalopus aquaticus
GATATTTTTCTTTCTTTCTGGCTTATTTCACTGAGTATGATCCCCTCTAATTCCATCCATGTCGCTGCAAATTGCATGTGTTTATCTTCTTTCCATGCTGAATAGTATTCCATTGTGTATATGTACCACATCTTCTTGATCCAATCATCTATTTTTGGACATCTGGGTTGCTTCCATACCTTTGCTATTGTGAACAGTGTGCAGCACTATTTATAATAGCCAAGTTACAGAAAAACCGAAGTGCCCAAGGACAGGTGAGTGGATTAAGGAGATGTGGTGGATATATACACAAAATGGTACTACACAACTACAGAGATGAAATCTTGCCATTTGTGACAACATCAATAAAACTGGAGGTGATTATGCCAAGTAAAATAAGTCAAAGGAGAAGAAAAATACCAGACAGCTTCACTCTTATGTGGACTATAAACAAAACAAAGGAACAGACAAAACCAAAACAAAGCAAACCCTAGAAATCTTGTGGGTCTGCTAATCCTAAGTGGCCTGTTCAACCACCATTTTTGTTATCTGCAGTTTTGCATTCCCATACAAGGTCAGAACTGCCCGGTCAATCAGTTATAGGAGCCCAACCTTACAAGGTGCCTTTCAAATCAATCAAGAGCAGAAAGCTTGATTCCCCCTGGGAAGGGTATGCATCACAAAGTATGACAGGGAATGCCCCGGGGTCTCTTGACTGATGTATAACAAGGGACCCAGAAGCTGATCGTGGAATGCCTTGTTGATAAGTCTGGAACCATAGCCGGGGGTCTTGGGTATGGTTTTGATTACAACACCTGGTCATCAGGCGGATAAGAATTATTTGGTCATCAGACTCCTGTCTCCCTGAAGCCCTAGATGATGTAAGTACATCTTTAGTTTCACCCATCTTTTTTTCCTATCCCATGTAACTGATGCTGTATGGTTATTCTATCAATTAAAAAGCCAGGGTCTTGCTTGTTCAGCAGCACCCTGCATTGTGTAGCCTGATCATCCATGACTCCTGTTTATCAGTGTGGTGTTGTTGACACAACAAAATCTGAGTGCAGAAATGACCATACAAGAAGGGGAGGGTGGGGGAGCCAAAGGGGCTATGCACTATAGTTGAGGATATTGGTGCTTGGTGGTGGGTGTGGTGTGGTAACATACATCTGAAGAGGTGTGAACTTGTATTCCTAAATTACATACACTGTTGTAACCAATGGTCCTTCAATAAAAATGATACAAACAAACAAAAAACAGCAGCAGCAAAGTAACAGGGGACACTTCCCACATATGTGCCTCACAGGGTTCACTACGGTTGCAAAAAAAATGCCATTAGGAAAAAGAAAAAGATGGTATCATTATGACAATTTGCTAAAATAACACTCATAATTCATTGCCTAAGCTCTATGGAAATACATGATTTTCCATATAAAAAATTTTGCTCTAAACAAAAAGCCTAATAGGAAAATTCTCTTTTGGCCAGAGAGCAATAAAGTACTTAAAATGACTACTATGGTCAGGAACTGTGGTAAGGGGGTGTTTTGTTCAAAATTATTCCACTAGGTAGAAGCTGTTCTTTAAGCAATTTTTTTCTCCCAAACTACAAACTACAAATTATTTTCTGTGCTCCCTATAGAACTAGTACTAACAAATATAATTTTTCAAAAGGACTCCATCAGCTATAAGGTCAATGATAAATAACAATACTCAAAAGTGATTATTTGATAACTGAAAAGTAAAATTAAGTGAATATTTCACATGTATATGGTATGACACATAGAGGATAATTCATTAGTGTTTGATAATGTAGTGCCAGCATGCACAGGGCAGGTTCACTAACAATTTGGGCATACGGATAAAGATAGTCCTGGAGCCCTCAGTGGATTTCTCAGGCTTTAATGCTTTCTCAGGGAACCAGGTACACAGGCATACCAGGCAGGGTGGCTGGCATGCAAGGAAGAAGGCATGGGCCAGGCAGAGGGTGCTGGGAGGTAGGCAGGCAGGCAACAGAGTCTCAGTTCCCACAAATCTTTACACTCTTTTTCTGGGCTCTCTCTGGCGTGCTCTCTCTTGTGTCATCTCATGGTAACACCTCTTCCGTAGTCATGCCACTTGTCCTCCCAACTGCTGCCACTTTCATGCCTGCCTCTAGGCTCAAGTGTGCACACTTACACATGTGTGAACACCCATACTCCAGATGTCTACAACCAGGCACTCATGCCCTGTGCTCACAAGCCTTCTGTGTTAACATGATCAAGGTTGCAGATGATAGCTACAGAGGCTAGTAGTGTAAAAAGCGTGATTGATTCATTTACCCTACAGATAGCGTGGGTCTTTATGTTTGAAATATCTATAGAATATAACATAGTAGAACTGTGACCCATTTAAAATACACGAACAGAGTGTCCTTGGTGGTGCAAGGGGTTAAGTCTCAGCACTATGAAGCTATCCGCAGCCACTGCCACACAAGTTCGATCCCTGGCCAGGGAGATTCCCACATGGTGCAGCAGACCTCTCCTGCCTCGCCTGCTGCTCCCCTCAGCAGTGTACCTCAGTCGATCTGCCTGTTCTACTCCCCACTCTGTCTCTGGTGAATCCTCTCACCACCCCCGTGCCTCTGGCTTAACTCCCAGCTATTGTATGCATAAATAAATCAATCTTTTTTTAAAAAAAGAACTTTGTGCCCCTAATGAACAAACTTCTCAAGAACTGTATTTTATATATATATATTTTTTCAGAACAGGAAAGGCGGATTTATTGAATACCTTGCTGAGAAGCAGTGGGGAGGATGCGAGGTTTATCTGCCAGGAATTATATTTTATATGACAAAATTAAACATAAATATAAGACTTAATATCTTGGAATGTTAGATTATTTCTAACCATTTCAACTGCACACCAGAATGGAAGAAAATGTGACACTAAGAAAATACAACTGCAACTAAAAGGTTTTGGCAAATGTGCGTGCAAAAGGAGGTGATATAGATTTATTAGCTAGCTGAGGAATTATTCCACAAAATGAACATAAATTTCCTATGTAAATTAAATCTATTAAATATTCATGTCTCCTGAGGAAAACAAGTGACAGTTTTCGATTTCACTATCAGTTACATTAATCAGAGTGTGCCTATACAGACCAATTTGGATTATTTGCAAATCAAAACCTTAAAAGTTAAAATGTTTTTGCCTATACTCTCAAACTTTTGTGAGCTAATTATGATCATGAAGAAACTTTAAATTTTTTTTTATTTTGAAATGAATGTACATAACAGGAAGTACAAAAATAGTAGAGATTCTATTCATCCTGAACTCAGTCCTCCTCTGTAACACCTTATATAAGTGTAGTACAATAGCAAAACCAGGAAATTGACACTGGTGCAGTTGACAAACACTTGCCAGTCTTACATACATTCATGTGTGTTGAGTGATTGCATTTTATCACCAAGTGTAAATTCACATAGCAACCACAAGAGAGACACAAAACTGTTCCACAATGATCCTAACATACTATCCCCTAATAGCCACACGTACTCCTCACTCTTCTCAGGCAAATATTGTGGTGGACATCTTTTCCAGTTCTATAATTTTATCACTTTGAAACATATAAAGGAAATGATACAGTATATGGCCCTTAGAAACAGCTTTTGTGAAAAACACAGCATAATTCTTTTGCCATCCATCCAAGTAGTTGCATGCATAAATAGATTTTTCTTCTTTTTTACTGCTGAATAATATTCCATGGTCTGAATGTACCCCAATTTGTTTAGCCATTAACCCATTCCTAGGACATTTTAGTTATTTCCAAATTTCACCTATTATAAACAGCACTGCTATGAAAATCTGACTAGAGGTCTTAATGTGCACTTAAGTTTTCCTGGAGTACAACGACTGGATTACGTGCAAGCATATGTTTAAAATGTCTTTTAGAAAAAAAAAGAAATGGCCAAACTATTTTTCAGAGTAACTAGACCACTTTATATTCCCATCAGCAACATATGAAAGATCCAGTATTGCCACATTCTTGCCAGAATATGGTATTATCATTACATTTCATTGTAGCTGTTCCAATAGTTGGTGCAATGATCTCATCGTAGCTTTTATTTATGTTTCCTTATTAGGTAATGCCACTGAACATATTTTTACGTACTTACGAATTTATACAATCTTTTTTGAGAAAATGTTCACTTTTTTGACGCATTGTCTAATTGATAATTATTACTGTTATTATCTTTTTATATATTTTGAGGGTTTTTTCATGTGTAGATTTTATATGTGGTGTCTGTCATGTCTAAGAACTCTTCTAAGTCCCAATGATTTTCTGGTGTGTTTTCTTTTAAAAGGTATATAGTTGCATAGTTTACATTTAAGCTGTGATCCAGTCTGAATTAACTTTTATATAAGATGTAAGACTTAGGTTGAGATTCCATTTTTGGCCTATGGATGTCCCATTAGGGTTGAACCCTTGTCAAAAGAAATAGTTGGCTGTACTTGTGTTGGGCTATTTCTGAGCAATCTAAACTGTGCCATTGATCTATGTGTCTATCCCTCTGCCAGTACCATACTGTATCAACTCCTATGGGTATATAAGGCTTAAAATGGAGTAGAATGATTCTTCCCACTTTACTACAGTTTTTCAAATTTGTTTTAGCTATTCTTATTCTTCTGTTTTTCCACATATATTTTAGGGTAAGTGTTCCATATCCTTACAAATTTTCTGGGATTTAATTAGAATTGGAGCAACCCTATAAATTTGGGGAGAAATGACATCTTTTATTATGCTGAGCCTTCCAATTCAAGAACAGAATACATCACTCCATTTATTTAACCCTTCATTCTTTTCATAAGTTTTTTAGTTTTTAACCAGATAAGGCTTGTACATATTTTGTGGGATTTAGACCTAATTTTTTAAAAAATTTCTGGCCAACACAACTAGCATTGTTTTTGAAACTGTGGTCTCCAGGTTCTCTTTGCTAGAATATAGAAATAAAAATGAGTGTTATGTTAATCTCAAAACATTCATGAATTCACTTATTAGTTCTAGCAGGTTTTTTTTTTAAATCTTTCAGATTTTGTGCATATACTTTCATATCACCTACAAATAGGAAGTTTCATTTCTACCTTTCCAATTTATATGCTTATGCTTCCTTTTTTAAAAACCTTATTGTGATGGTTCTTAGCATTATGATGAATAAGAACCGTGAGATAACTATCCTTGGCTTGTTCCCATTATGAGAGGAATTTCTTTTATCAGTGGCTTATAATTTTCTTTGTATAGAAATTATAAATATTTGATTAGGTTTATACAAAAGTATTTCAATACTTTTAGTGTTAATATAAAGGTGTTGTATTTTAAATTTCAAATTATACTTGCTGATTGCTGGTACACAGGAAGACAACTGAATTCTGTACATTAATCTTGTGACCTGGACCTTGCAACAATCACTTATTCTAGTTTGTTGTTGTTGTTGAGGATGATTCTTTGGGATTTTCTACATAAACAAATCATCTGGCAACAAAGACAGTTTTATTTCTTCTTTCTCAAATCTGCATAGATTTTATTTCCTACTCTATCTTATGCATTAGCTAGGACTTCCATATAGACGCTTGCAACTATGGTGAGTGAGGATATCCTCACCCTGTTCCCAGTTTTTCTGGGGGAAGCATATAGTTTCTCATGTTTAAGTATGATGTTAGCTGTAGGGTTTTTGGTAACATTCTTTTGTTCTTTAACAAGTTGAGGAAGTTCCCCTCCTTTCCAAATTTGCTGAAAGCTTTTATCATGAACAGGTATTGGATTTTGTCAAATTATTTTTCTGCATCTATTGGTATGATTTAAGTGGATTTTCTCCTTTAGTCTTTTGATACAATAGACTATAGTAATTGATTTCTGAATGCTGAACAAAGCATGTATATTCTTAATTCCTTTTCATAGCAAAATAATATTCTATTGTCTGTAGTGCTTTGTCTATCCATTCTTCAGTTGATGAACATTTGATTTGTTTCCATATTTGCCTATAATGTATAATGATGTCATGTCTAAGAACTCTTCTAGGTCCCAATGATTTTCTGGTGTGTTTTCTTTTAAAAGTTATCTGACACACTCATGTATCGGATTTTGCATGAATAAATTTTTAATACTCTTAGGAATACATTCCTAGGATTGAAATACTGTGGTCATTGAGGGCCTCTCTGGTGGTGTAGCGGTTAAGCGCTGCGCTGTGGAGCTGTTGGCAGCGGCGACGCGAGTTCAACACCCGCCGGGGAGAATCCCACATGGCGCGGCGGACCTCTCCTGCCTTGCCCGCTGCTCCCCTCAGCAGTGTATTTCTGATCTGCCTGTTCTGCTACCTGGGAGGCCCTCATTATCATTTTACTGCAGTGTTTGGGATTTTCTAGTATATTATCATATCACCTGCCAATAGTAATTCCCCTTTCAGTTAAAGTATCTTTTATAAAATTTTCTTGTCTAATTGCCATTGCTATGACTTCTACCCTATAATGAACAGTAGTGATGAAAGAGTGGATATCCTTTTCTTGTTCCTGATCTTCAGAGGAAAATATTTCAGTTTTTCACCATTGAGTATGATGTTGGCTGTTGGTTTGTCACATATGGCCTTTACTATTTTGAGGCACATTCCTTTTATACCTGTTTTGTTGAAGGTTTTTATCATAAAATGATGTTGAAACTTGCCAAATGCTTTTTCAGCATCTATTGAGATGATCATAAGATTGTCCTTTTGGGTGACACAGTATATCATATTTATTGATTTGTGTATGTTAAACCATCCTTGCACCCCTAGAATAAATTCTGCTTGATCATGGTGTATGGTTCTTTTAATGTATTGTTTAATTTGGTTAAAATTTTTACATCTATGTTCATCAGCTTTATCTGATGATACATGTTTTCTTTGCCTTTATTTTTTTTACATTCTTGTCTGATTTCAGAATCAGGGTAACACTAGTTTTGTGGACTAGGTTTGGCAGCTTTCCCTCCTTTTATGTTTTATGGAAGAGTTTGAGAAGAAGAGGTATTAATTCTTTGAGATTTCTATAGAATTCATGTGATGCTATGTGGGTTTTTTTATCTTTTGTTGGTATTGTTGTTGGGGGAGGCTTTTAATTACTGTTTAATTGCCATTTTAATTTTTTTACTTGTGATGGGTCTGTTCAGGTTATCTACTTCTTCCTGATGCAATCTTAAAATGTTGTATGTTTCTAAGAATTTGTCCATTTCTTCTCATTCATTCAATTTGTTACCACATAATTGTCCATGATACTTTCTTCTAATCCTTTTTATTTCTGCGGTATCTGTTGTAACTTCTACTTTAGTTCTGATTTTTTTTTTAACCTGTGTTCTCGCTCTCTTCTGGTTAAAGGTTTTTCTTTCGTCAATTTTTTTCAAAGAACCAAATCTTGGTTTCCACTGATCTTTGAGATAGTCTTTTTGATCTCTATTTTGTTAATTTCTGCTCTAATTTTTACTATTTCCTCTTGTGTGCTGACTTTTGCTTTTTCTTCTTTTAGATACAAGCTTAAATGTCCTATTTGTGCTTTTTCTTGCTTCCTGAGGTAGGTCTTATCATTATAAACTTTCCTTTTAGCACTTTTGCTACATCTCATAGATTCTGATAAGCCGTGTCTTCATTTTTATTCATCGTTGGTTATTTTTTGATTTCATTTTGAAAAGTTTTGGTCCATTACTTGAATAAATTCTTTGTTCCCTTCTCACTCTCTTCTCCTTCTGGGATACTCAATTTCTTCATGCTACCTTTCCTAAAGGAGTTGGATAGTACTTGAAGTTCTTCTATTTTTACATCTTATTACTCTATCTTCTTTCATTTGGGTCCTTTGTGGTGCATTATTATGTTCAAAGTCACTGATTTCTTCCTCCATTTGGTCTATTCTGCTTTCATAGCTTTCTGTAGAAGTTTTAAAAATCTCACTTATTGAGCTTTTTGCATCCTGAATATGTTATTTTTCTAACTTAAAGCTTCAATTTCTAACTTCTGTTCACAGATTTTATTTCTCAGTCCATTAAATTGTTTTTCTGAATTTTGTTGTAGTTCTTTGATTAGCTTTCCTGAGTTCTCTTGTATCACTTTGCCTGCCTTTCTGTTTTCTTCTATCTCCTTGAGCTTTTTAAAATTATTATTATTATAGCAAATTTGAACTCTCTGATAGGGAGATATAATCTTTCATATTTTTGTGGTTGGAATCTAGAGAGTTGTTCTTTCCGTGTCACATTCTCTTGGGATCTCAAGTTGTCACATGTTTTGTTTTTTTTTTTTTTCCTGCCAACTTCACTACTTTAAGTTAGCTTTTCCCATCCCCCTTTCTGGTATGATGATCAGCAACTTAAGAGCTTGCACTAATATTTCTTGAGCAGGTGGTGCTGTGGTTTGATTTGATTTGATGCTCTTGGCCTCTGTTGGCTTGTATAGGTACTGAGACCTGTATTTGCAGTCGATGTCACTAGGGTAGGGAAGGGATATGGAGGGGCCCAGTTTCCTGTATTTTTGCACTGTCACTATCCTTCCTCTCTGGGTCCAGATCTGAGTCTTGGCAGTCTGTCCACTGTCAGTGCATTACATAAAGTCAGTACCAGTTCTGAGGAGTGGGGGGTGAGAGAGATTAGTCTAAAGCACCTTATCTGTTGTCTTCCTTACAACAGCCCCAGACTTAATGTTTAAAGAAGCACAAATCTCCTCTATGTCCCTTCTGCTGCAGTGTGTTTTGGTCTCTGAGGTACAAGGAGTGCTTCAGTTTCACCCTGAATCTTGGGACTCTCTCAGTGTATTATTTCTCTGGTTGTTAGTTGTTGCTCTCGGAGTGAAGCAAAGAATCTCCTTATTGCCATCTTGGTGATGTTTCCTCTTTATAGATCAGTGCTTCTCAAACTTGAAGGTATACACTATTGAACTGGGGATATCATTCTCAGTCAGTAGGTCTGGAAGTGGAGTCTGAATCTAACAAGTTTCCACTAGGTGAAAATTATAGCTCCGTGTACTAACTTATGAAGGTACTATAACCCAACTCCCTCAACTTGTAGTCAGCAAGAAGAAAACACATTTTCTGTAACATTTTTTTCTTACTAATACTATTGTTGGGGGGCTATTTTCTTATTGCTTAATTTGGGGATGATAATTAACATCTTATAACAATGTGACTCAGATTAATATAAACTTAATTTCAATAGTATAAAAACACTTAGATCCGGGCCTCCCCGGTGGCGCAGCGGTTAAGCGCTGTGCTGTGGAGCAGTTGGCAGCGGCGACGCGAGTTTGACGCCCAGCCGGGGAGAATCCCACATGGCGCGGCAGACCTCTCCTGCCTCGCCCGCTGCTCCCCTCAGCAGTGTATTTCTGATCTGCCTGTTCTGCTCCCCGCTCTGTCTCTGGTGAACCCTCTTGCCGCCCCACACCTCTGGCCTGTACCCCAACTTGTATGTATAAATAAAAAATAAATCTTAAAAAAAAAAACAAACACTTAGATCCAACGTAGCTCTGTGTCCAACATAGCCCTGCTGTTATTTTCATGCCAATAGCATCTTTATTTATTGTATATTCATCAACACAGATTTATAATTGCTACTTTATGTGGTTATGTCTTAAATCAGTTAGAAAAAAATGTTACAATTAAAGCCACATTTATACTACATACATTTGTAGTTATCTTTATTGGTGTCATTTCTTCCTGTGGTTTTAGTTACTATGTGTTTTCTTTTCAGCTTAAAGGACTTTTAGTACTTCTTGTAGTGAAGACTTGTTATGACACATTTTCTCCATTTCTTTAAACTTGGAATATTTTAATTTATCCTTTAATTTTAGGGGTTTTGCTGGATATAGAATTCTTGGCATACTTTTTTTCTTTCATCATTTTGCATGTTATCCCATTGCCTCTGGCCTCCATGGATTCTGATGAGAAACCTGCTGTTAATCTTACTGAAGATCTCTTTTCATCAGAGTCGCTTCTCACTTTCTGTTTGTAAGATATCGTCCTCATCTGTTGCTTTTGACAATTTGATTATGGTATATCTCCAATTTACACTACTTGGAGTTGGATGTGTCAATTTATGTTTTTCATCAGATTAGGGAAATTTTTGGTCATTATTTCTTCAAATGTTTCTCTCCTCTGGTACCTAGTTATGCATATGTTGGTGTGCCTGATGGTATTATTCCACAGAACAATGACATTATGTTAGCTTTGTTCAATCTTTTTTCTTTCTGTACTTCTGACTAAATAATCTCAATGGACCTATCTTCAAGTTTGCCAATTCCCTTTTTGTCAGCTCAGAGCTGATACTGAATCCCTCTAGTGAATTTTTCACTTTTGTTATTATAGTTTTCAACTATAAAACTCCCATTTGGTTCTCTCTTTTAATAATTTCTGTCTTTTTACTAATGGTTTCTATTTGTTGATTCTGATACTTTCCTTCAGTTTTTTAGACATGATTTTCTTTATTTCTTTGAACATTTTACATAGCTGGTTTAAACTCTTTCTAGTAAGTTCAACAGCTAAGTTTGCTAAGGATCCATTTGTATTGATTACTTTTCCCCTCTTGTATGGGCAATATTTTCTTGTTTCTTTGCATGTTTTATAATTTTTGTTGAATGTTGGACATTTTAAGTAAGATGTCAGCACTGAAAATCAGAATCTCCCTTCTTTCTGGGTTTGTTGTTACTGTTGTTGCTTATTTTTGTTCTTATTTGTTTTGTGATGTTTTGGAACTAATTTTGCAAAGTCTACATTCTTTCTTGTGTGTCTCCTTGGTTAGCTTAGGCTTTGCTCAGGGGTTGTGTGTGTACATTAAGGCAGACCTTCAACACTTACGGAGTTGACAACTCTGCCTTAGCATCTAACTTCTGCTTGCACAGTCTGAAAGTGGGCCAGAGCTGAGAACCTTTTCAGTTCTTTCCTAAGCATGGTCACAGTGATACACATGTGCTTAACTTTCTTGACTCTCCTAAATATGTTTTAGCTTTTCAGACATCTCATTTTTCAGTCTTTTTAAATTGTCCCAATGATTATCCCCTGCCTTAGGCAGCTGTGAAATTAACTAAGAGCCTCTAGAAATTTTCAGCAAATACCCCCAGGGAAAAGTTTTTGAGGTGGGTAATCTTCAAGCCAGGCCAAATAAAAACAAGCTTTCCAAACATGGCCTTCTGAGGAACTACCAGACAGGTCAAATAAGGGTAATTTTCTGGGCATGAGGCTTTGAAGGAGTTCCATTACTATTCAGCCTCCTCTAGTGAATGCCAGGATGATGGTTTTCACCACAATTATGAAATGTTTGCTTTCAAGGTTACTGTAGAGCTAGAGAGAGGGGGATGGCCAAAAGGGCAAGTTAAAATGCCAGAGCTCCATGTTCTTACTAAGAACCCAATATTTTTCTCAAATTCTTCCTGTATAGTTAATTTTCAGAATTCTAAAAAAGTTGATTCTGAAAATTTTTGCCAGTTTTTTTATCCTTGCTTTTACAGAGATGAGAACAATCAAAGGTCCTTACTTTTCCAATTTTGCTGACATCATCTGCTACCTGGAACTTTTAGAATGAGATATTCATGAAGGAGACTAAGCAAACTAGAACCCAAACTATATTCTTTTAAAGGGTAACTTTAAAATATTTCAAAGTAAAACCTGCCATTTTTGAACTTCTAAAATTTAACCATAAAGAATTAAGTCCTTTCAAGAACTAGAAATTTGGCAATTCAGTTTTCGATTCTATTAATAAATATCCTCTTATATCAATTTACATGAATTAATTATATATTTTAAAACAGATGTCAAATTTAATTAGTAGCTCAGAGGAATAAGATATAAAATGTATATTAACTAAAAGTTTAAGGTAATAATAATAAAGGAATTTCAGTAATGAAAATTGTGTATGTAAGTATGAAAATATCCTCCAACCAGAAGTAATATCTTAATATAAATCCAACTTTCATTTAAAATAAACTTCTTATTCATCTCATGTACACAATTTCACCTTTCATACACAGGGCATTAGAAATTCTGAACCATCTAAGAATAATATGCCACTTTAAAGAATCTAATAAAATTCATGGATTCTCTTCCTAGGAAAATGAACATGGGTACATAATTTTGCTTACAGTTGAAGGGGTTATTGTATACTCTGCAACCTGTAAGCTAAGAACCCCTACTGAAAAAAAATTAATAGGAAAAATAGAGAACAGATATTAAAGTAATTACAATACCTCACCTTCAGTAAAACAAGAATTTAAAATATGAAAACATGTATAGGTAATCTCCAATTAATATAAATATCATTTCAAAAGTTAATGGATAAATTATTTATTTAGAATTTAGTACATAATTTTTCTTATAAAAACTATGTTAGAAACAATGATTGGCCACTATTAAACTGTAGGTTCTTTAAAAGTAGGTGCTATTTTTATTTGTGCTTATATTATAATGACCTATCCGAAAAACAGGTTGTTAGGTTACCAGGTGACCCTTTACAAAATCTATTTTACTTCTTATGTATTTGCAAACAAAAGCACTAAGAAAACAGTTAAAAAATATTGAGGCAATGAAAAAGACCAAATGAACCACAAAGACAAAAGTAACAAAACAGAAAAGGAAACAATAAAGAATAAAATAGATTTTAAATTATCTGTTGCATGAGAGACACAGGCTTAATTGAAGAAATATAATGATAAACACACACATACACATTTATGTAGTGTGCATCAATTTACTACACCTTTTAGGAAATTTTCTTAGATCTGTATATAGGCTTACTCATGTTTAAGTGAGTCAGTTCTTTACTTTTTCTTGCTTGAACAAAGGTGAGGAAGAAAACCAGAGCTGCTTTTAGATATTCTTATTTGAACTTAAAGATTCTTTTTAATTGTTAAGTTTCATTTCAAAATATGATTCTCTTTTTTAAAATGTCTTTTCTTAATACATCATCTCCTATACTTAGCCATGAATGAGGTCATTTTTGGACCTTAACAATTTGTAAGTGGGCTGGAAGTGTAAAGGGGATATTTTGTTTGTAGTGACTATAAAATAGTTGAAAGAAATTTGGAATAGGTTTTATATAATGAAATAATTTATTACTGTATTAAGACAATTTATATTTTAAAATGTGTCCATGTTAGAATAAAGTGAGCTGCTGTCAACGTGAGCAATAATGGGCATGGGGACTCCATTGCAAAAATAGAAAAAAAAGGTGGGGGGGGAAATAAAATTTTAATTCTGTTTCTTGTTCAGTATTGAGTCATTCTGCTGAAGAAGAAAACTATATTTTGATACAATAAATATAACGAACCAAGGAAGTGCACATTTTCATTTGAATACAACTGAACTGTGATCAAAACCACATGAGGTCATGGGTAATACACAGAATTCAACTGTGTTATCATTAAAAATCTATAGGATATGACCCTACTGTATAGGATCAATGGAATGGCCTGGCCTTATCTTCAGAATAGAACTTGAAAACAGTTGTACAGGCAAAGCAATGTTAAAGCAATGAAGCAGTGTGCTATATTTTCAATGACAGGTTCTCATGTAATGTCAGGCAAAGAAAAGACTTAAAACTCAAGAGACATAGACTGCCTGCCCCCTCTTTTTTTTTTTTTTTTAAGTTTGGTATCTGACGCCTCACTACATAATAATAAAAAGAAGTTCAAGCCTGGCAGTCTAGGTCTACAATTCTAGCAAGCGCCAGAGAACCCTTGACGAAATCTCAATAAAACATTTCAGCCAACCAAGAAAATAATCAATTCTCTCTCTAAAAAATGTCATTATCTTGGAAAGATTCAGAATAAGATATTATAATGAATTAAATTAAAACCTTATGGGTATATTGGGTAATTGATTTAAACTTTAATCTCACTATGTTTATCAATAATATCAGAGCATTTAAGAGAAATAAAGATTCAATACATCAATGTTTAATAAACTAGGTTATATAAAATTATGCCAGAACTCAAGAAACTTTGCTTTATTAGTTGAAAACTGAGGGACAGAAAATCAAATACAATATATTAAACTTAAATGAAGCTAAAACATATCAGGAAACAATTTAATCATAAACCCTGCCTAGAAGTATATTTAAAATTTTGCTAATTTTATAAAATAATTTGTATTCAAAAGTCGTAATAACTAATTCCAGAATCAGTTAATGATTATTTGTGAGTAGCAATTTCTAAGCATCTTCTATAACACTGGTCAACAGCGAGATCGTTACTGACTTAAAAAGGCCCTCATCTGTAGTATCTTGGTGTGCTGAACATGAATATAACCCTGAACATTTTTTATTAGCTCTCGTTTTGAAGATATTTCATAGAATTCATTTTATGTTTTACTGTGTAAATTTATCCAGTAGGACTGCAAAAACAACCTAAATCGTCCTAGAATGATATAATATTGCATTGCATTGCATAATACCAACATGCACACATCATCCAGAGTTGACTGCATCATTTTCTGATGCAACGCAATACTACTGCCAGGCAGCTGCTGAAGTAAGCTGACGTCAGTCAGCAGTGCACTATAAAAAGCCCTGTCGGAAACGTTGAGCATTGAAAATATTTCAGACTTTGTGCGAGACAGTTTAAGCTACTGTTCCACAGAACTGTTATGATTTTATCCATTTAGGCACAATACAGAACAGCAATGCCTCGGAAGTGCATTAATAGCGTGGACAATTTCTGCTCCATTTGTGGGGAAGTGACATTTGCTTGGTTGCTCCTCTTTCTGGCAGAATAACGAAGCAAAAGTCGAGAAGAGTCTACCCAAACATTCCGTCTGCATTGAGACCAGTTCCACATGGTGAGGGACTTCCTATTCCAGAACCTCCAGCAGAATAGTCTCTTGATTCATCTGATGAGGACAGGGGTGAGCCGACCTGTCTTCTCTTGTTCCATCAGCATGCAGTGATCCAGATTTTCACTGTGGTGCATCATCAACCCCACACAGACTAACACAGGGAGAACTAAATGACCTAGTTCATGATTTGGACTTATCCAAGAACAAGGCAGAATTGCTAGGATCAAGACTCCAACAATGGAATCTTCTAGAAGAAGATGTCACAATTACTTTCTATCGAAAGCGCCACCAGCAGTTGGAGCTTTTCTTCAGAAAGGAAAGTACTCTGGTATTCTGTTCTGATGTTGAGGGCCTCATGAATGCCTTAGAAATCACTCATGACCCACAAGAATGGAGACTATTTCTAGACTCTTCAAAACTGAGTCTTAAGGCTGTGCTTTTGCACATGGAAACCATCTTCCATCTATTCTATTCCTGAACAGCTGTATAAGAGACAAGCGAAGAAATCTAAGAAGTAGTCTATGACTTGATTTTTACAGGTATTAACCATAGGCCTATTACTATTGACATGCATTTCATGATGTAAACATCAATTTATTGCAGATTACAAAAAAACCTAGAGCCAAAATTAGAATTTGACTGTCATATTCGTGTTGAGCACATACAAATTGATAGGAAATGACTAATTTTATCTCAGTAACATGACTGTTGTAAAAATTTGTCGACCAGTGTAATCAGTATATATATAATAATATTTCAAAGTTTTAAAAAACTATTTAAAAGTAATAATCCTGAAAAATTATTTGAAGGAACAGATTAACTTGGAGCTCATAATATGTGGAATTCTACTTCCAGAGAATGATAACAGGATCAAATATAAATAGACAAGTCTGCTTTAGCTTTTCCAATTTAAACTACCAACTGCATTGCTCTTGGGATTAAAAAGGAAAGAATTAAAGAAGGATATATCTTTTATTGGGCTGTGATGAAGTCTAAAGTTAGAAGATAGGTTAATTAGAAAAATTTATATAATAATCAATTGTGCCATTTGAAGAATGACTACATGACACCACAGCTTAAAAAAACTATAAAAAATTAACTTTTAACTGCTTATAAACATTTGTACATAAATAATTATCCATAGTAATGTTATGAAGCAAAATTTAAGTCCTTCAAATTCTAGCAGTACTATCTTTCACATTCTCATATACATAACACATGTGACCTCAGTCTAACATGATGTAAGAACATTTTAGTTCTACTGGTTTATAATACTAAAGATAGTAAGTTATAGATTTGGAGGGACCAGTTTCTTTTGAATCTCTAATTATCATATCTTTATTTCCCCTCCCTCTTTTCCCATCTCATGTTCCATACCACAGAACTTAAAATTTGACCCTAAAAATATGTCCAGATTTTATATTCTTCATACTCAAAAAACAGCCTATAGCAATCCTAGATGACTTTAATACTCTAAATTATTTTAGCTATCTCTCAAATACTATGTTCTAGAATTCTGACATACTAGGATGTAGTTTTAAACTGTCTCCACCCACTTCCCACTATATTGCACCCTTCACGTCCCCACCCCCAGATGAAAGTTAGGCTGATATATGGATTTTGGAGATGAAATAAAGCCAGACATCAAATAACTTACTTGAAATCCATCTCTTACCTTCTGTACTTAACCCTGGACTTGATGTGAACTTGGCTACATCAACAATTTTTACAGCAAATTGCTGTCCAGTTTCTCTGTTGATACATCGTCGTACAACACTGAAGGGACCCCTACAAAAAAAACAACCAAGTTTAATTTACTGATTTTCTTAAGTCCCCATTTTCCTTCAATATCTTACTGATGTTTCACTGTCTATTAAAGTCATAGTTTTCAAAATCAAATTTATGTGCTTTGCACATATTTTCTCATAATTCATGAGGTAAGTCATGCGTTATTTAAAATAATTAAATTGGAAAAATAGAAAATACATTTGCAATTTGAAATCATTTTAAAAACAAAATCTCAATAGTATCCTTATATTTAAGGCAAATAAACTTTACAATATCCTCTACATATTATCAACATCTTTATGAATGAAATCTACCACAGTAGTAGTCCACATTGACTTTATCTTTGGAGCCAGAAATTTAAATTGCCCTTGGTCCCTTCCTCTCATTTTACTCACTGCTTGTCTAATCTTCACTAATAAGTCCTACTGAGTTTATCTCAAATATCTCTAAATTTTGTCCACTTTTCTCTATGTCTCATACACTAGTCTAAACTACTATATATACTCTGCTATTGGGACTATTGAAAAACTTAACTGTCCCATTCATTCTTGCAGTGATTTTTTTCAAATGAAAATCTGATATTATGTCTCTGCTTAAAACCTCAGAGAGACAAGGTATTTACAATACATATTTTTGGTCAATAACCAAAATATATAAATAATTCCTAAATAAAGAAAAAAATATGCTCCAATAAAATCTGGGCAGAAGACTTCAATAGGTACTTCACAAAGAGAAAGCCCTGCATGATTTGGTCTCCAACAACCTCTCCAGCATCACCTGAAATCTTAGAAATCCCTTTTCCTCCTCAAACTTAGAATTGCCACAGGAAAAGCAGTCATTTCCACCAGCAGAGCTACTAGTCACATCATTTGTGTCCCCAATCCTTTTCTTAATTTAAATTGGTGGTTCTCAATATTGGCCATAAAACTGAATCAGCTAGGATGATTGACAAAACACCAATGCTTGTACCCATTACACACACACACACACACACACACACACACACACACACACACACGGTTCTTTGTGATTAATAGTTATCAAATAAATATCTGAATTATTGATAAACCGAAGATAGATTTACAATGTTCAAATAACTACTAAATAATACAGATGGTGATAGCAATATACTATAGTAGTTTATTTGAAAACTAGTGTGATTTAAGCCATTAAGTATACACACACATACATGTATGTATTTTCCCCCTACTCAAGAATAAAATAAAACACCCTCACTGCTACAGATAAAAACAGTGTCTCTGGATACAGATGGATAATCAGCAGGGAAAAATTCTTCATTTATTCTAAGTCACTTGTGATACTGCCTGTCTTAAAGTATATCTTTCTTTTTTCAAATAGGGAACAAGCAAAAGAAAATAATCTAACCCAGACTTAAACATTGCTCTTTTAAACCAGGCCATCATCAAGACATCAACTAAACGAGAGCTTCAAATCTCTCCAAACAACCTAACAAAGCTAAACTGGAAGGGAAAGAAAAGGTAACAATGTACCTTCCAGAATTCCACAGAAAGACCTTTTTGATAATCACTCATAACTGTTCAAAGATTTTCCTCTGTGAGATGACAATATAACAAAGTGAGGAAGGACTCCCACAAACCTTTTCATTCTCAATATGGATGACTTATTTGTGATTATTTATCTTGACAACAGGAAGTAATTTTAGGAAATGCGTATTGTAATTGTTTTGTCCACACATAAATCCTTGGGACTCTACTGATACACACACACACACACACACACACACACACACACACACACACACACACACACACTTGTGTAGTGTGCTTCAATTCATCACCATATCTTTTAGGAATTTTTCTGAGATCTGTACATGGGCTTATTCATGTTTAAGCAAGTCAGTTCTTTATTTTTTCCTGCTTGATCAAAGGTGAGGAAGAAAGCACAGTTTCTTCCCCCGGTGTTCGAGTAATAATAAACTAAGAATGTTAGGGAGAAGAGAAAGGAAAGAGAATACTGACAAAACCCCCACAGAAATGTTTTCAAATCTGAATAGAAATTTAATCAAATCCCCATCACAAAACTTAGGTTAATTTTACAATGTGAGGCAATCCTGATGACCTGAAGGTGGGTCACAAGCAAAGCATTTCAAAGGTCTGTCCTTCACAGCCATTCATGGGGTCAGCAAAGGTGAGCCAAATTTACCACACTAAGAAGGCATTGAAATATACTTTGTTTTTTGTTACTTAAACCACTAACTAGAAGCTTCAGTGGAAACTAAGAAAATTTGAATGAATATAGTGTCTATAATTTTAGCAGAACTCAATTACAGTTATTTGTTCTATCAGTTAAAGAGAGGTAGCTATGAGAAAATCTCGCTTGATCTCCCATCTTAAAAAGGAGAGGGTAGACTAAGGTGTGTGTAAAGTACCTAAATTACACTTATTAATTATACTTGAATGATAATTTAAGGAACAGCAAAAATTCAGGAGGCTTAGATTTCAGTCTGACCTCAACCTTTGTATGATGTTTGAAATTTCAACCTACAATTGTTTACTCTATGGTAGTATTCTTGAGTATTCTTGAGTATTTGTGTATGTGGTGGGGGGGATATTGCTAGAACATCAACACAAACTATTATCTTTCTCCTATTTTCAGCAATGCTAGCCAGGGTATTAATAAAAATGGAATGATAAGATATTTGATGAAATTTCAGATTTGACAGAATATATGTTCTTTATTCTACTCTTGAAGAATATTAAATATCAACTGGGATATTGAAGAAGATTCTACCTACCTGTGGCAGGAGGCTGCTTTGCAGAATTCTGTTTTAAAGCAAAAAGGTCAATTAAACTAGACTATATTACATATGAATATTGCCATAACATCCCTAAGGTTTGAAAAGAATGCAGCTGTGTCTCTATGAAGACACAGTATGATCTTTAGTTTTCATTTATGCGAAGAAAAGTTAGATCTAGGAAATGAACAATTCTGACACTCAAAGTAAATACATCAAAAAAGAGATTAGAATTAAAAATATCATACTAGAATATACTATGTTTGTTTCCAGGATAATAGGATTGATATATTTAGCACAATGCATTTAATTTATTTCCTCCCCAAACTCTACTAAAATGATACCAGAGGAGTTCAAAAATTTTAAAGGACTGAGCAAACAAGAGATAATAGTAATAATCAAATTTGGGACATAGAAAGCACATAGAGTAGTAGTAACTGATTTAGCATACTTGAGAAAGCTGAACTGCTTTCCCAAGAAAATAAGGACAGTTCAGAACCAAACCTATTCACACTACAGAATCCTCAAGAAGTTCATGAGATGGTAACACCAGGTAACTATGGGACAACGGGTCGGGGGAGGGAGGAGAAAGTAGGGCTAAAACTACAAGGTTTGAATGAAATCTATAAAAAGCAGTTAGGATCTTAGATTCCCTTCCTCTAATCAATGTCACCGGGTAATTGCTCTGCCCTCATCCTAACAGAGGTTCATTCTTTGCAGAGGGTAAAACATTGGGTCTGAGGACTGTGGGCATAAGGCTGTTAAGGAAGTAGGTACTATAAGGAAAAAGAGGATTATGTAACCACATACATAGTGAATGTAGACAGTTTGAGCCTTTTCACCACTCAACAAGGGCAATGTTAGAAGCCAGATCTTTACCCTTCAGGCAGGAGAGAAAGGATTTTCTATTGAATATCTGACCAGATCAGAAGGAAAGTCCTAAAGATAATGATGAGAAGTTGGTCAAACCCCTCAACCAGATCATCTTCCCTTAAAACCCAAAGTCAACATTCTGCCTGAAAGCCCAGTGCCTCTACTACAGAGTTTCCAACCTCAGCACTTTTCACTTTTGGGGCTGGTTAGTTCTTTGTTGTTCTAGATGCCCTGTGCACTGTAGGATGCTTAACAACCTCCCTAGCCTCTACCCACCAGGTGCCACTAGCGCCCCCCCCAATCCAGTTTTGACAGTCAAAGGTATTTCCAGACATTGCTAAATGAATGCTACCTAGGAGGCAAAACTGCCCCTTATCGAGAATCACCATTCTATTTCTAATCATGAGTAGAAAACTAAGCTCTCAAGATATCTGGAGAAGTCTCTAAACTGGAAGACAGTGATTAAAACAAACAGAGTAACTTAAGAAAACTTCAAACAATCAATCTCCTCAGAAAGATATTACAACTATGAAACAAAAAAACAGAAGTTTCAGAAAACAAAAAAGGCCTCCTAAAAAATGAAGAATTTTAAAACTCCATTGAAGAGCGGTCCGATAAAGTTAAGAAATTTACCAGAAATTGGAACAAAAATAACAAAGAAAATGGAGGGGAGAAAAATCAAAGGAGTAATCAAAGAAAACTCCACTTCCTGGAATATAAACCATGAGTTGCACAAATTACAAGGATCTATCAAGTACTCAGCAAAACAGCTACAGATATGTGTCCACACACCACTGTGAATCTTAGAGAACATTGTGAACCAGGAGATTTCCGGATATCCAGAAGTGGGGGTGAGCAGGGAAGACAGAATGATATAGTTCGCATTCATATGGATCAGAAGTCAGAGTGGTTCCAGACTTCTCAATGGCAAAACTGGAAACAAGAAGACAACCTTCTTGATCCACCCATCTGCTTTTGGGCACTTAGGTTGTTTTCATATTTTGGCTATTGTAAATAATGCTGCAATAAACACAAGAAGATGTGGTATATATACACAATGGAATACTACTCAGCAATCATAAAGATAAACTCCATTTGCAGCAACATGGAAGGAGTCGGGAGAGATTATGCTAAGTGAATTAAGGCAGAAGGAAAAAGATAAATACCAGATAGTGTCACTTACATGTGGAATATAGAGAAACCAAGCAAAGGGTCAGACTAAGGACTAAGACAAATATTAAAACCAATCCTTGGAAGCTGACCACAGAGCTGAGCATTCAGAGGGAGAGAAGGGAGAGAGAGGGGTGTGAATGGGGCTGGGGGGGGAGAGCACTATGGTGGAGGACTATGGGGGCTTTGGTGGTAGGAGAGCTAACAATGACCACCCCTGAAGAAATCCTATACTGTCAAAGTATTAACAAGGATGTAAAACTATGGTATTTCATTAAAAAATAAATAAAATAGAGAAGAAAACCCTTAATTCTACATCTAGCCAGAAAAATTAATAATCCTGAAGATATTTTCAGATATCAAAGAGCTCAAAAAATTATTTGCAAGGCATACTTACTGAAGAAATTATTATAGGTCAAGTTTGCCAAAACCTGAGACTAGAGCATAGAAAGGATGCCAAGGGACAGCAAACAGGAGATCTAACACAATAGACAGATAAAGGGAACCCCCAGGAGAATAAGGAAAGGAGACCTTAGGCTGAGAGCTAAGCATCCAGCACAGAGGCTAACCAGTCCAGACTGAGAGTCATCAAAGATTCCCACCACCACTGATCACCATTTTAACTTGAAAACAGGACAAGGTGAGCTGGGCCTGGATTTTCCTGTTTTGCCTTTTCTGGTCACGGGCTGGTAAGATTCCTGCTTTCCTCTGCTGCGTGGTTCAGCAGAGGACTGTCATTCACTCAACAACAGTGTTCTATGTTGGTCTATTCCTGTGAGTTGAAAAGCAGGTAAATGCAGAGCAATCCATGCCAACTGACTGCATTTCTGCTGTATATTTAGTACCCAATCCCACACCACAGCACCAGTGGGCAAGCTGTGAAGAGTCCATGTCCTGGAATTTACTTGGGACCTTGCCAACTACTTCCCAGAAGGGCCTCCTACCGGAAGCCAGACTGTAAACAAGGTGCCTTCTTGTTTCAACTCTCAGACTGTAAATAAATGTTCTCTTTGCAACCTACTTAATGTATATATACATATTTAGTGTATTTTTTACATTTTCTGTTTTTTTGTTGGTGACTCAGTTTAAAATGGCCTTCTCATTGGTGGATGAATGGATAAAGAAGAGATGATACACATAATGGAATACTACTCAGCTATAAAAAGGTGAAAACTTGTCATTTGCAAAAAGGATAGACCTCGAGGGGATTACACTAAGTGAAATAAGGCAGACAAAGACAAATACTGGATGATTTCACTCATATATGGAATATTAAGAAACAAAGCAAATGAATAAAAAATGGTGAAAAGGAGGTAATGAAGCCATTGATGTGAATGAGTACTTGAAAGAACAGAATAAAAGGAAGACAGAGTCCCCCCAAATATGAACATATCCACAAGGAGACAAGAAGCTCAGAAAGAAAAATAAATGCTACAGGAAGACTTTTAGATCATAGTAGCTTGTGGAAATAGATACACAAATACCAAGTGCTTAGCAAGGTCTGCCCTACACGAACAGAGAGGCTCTCCTCATTCTTCTCAAGGCTGGCATGAAAAAAAAAAACGTAGTTTTCATTTCTAACTTAAAGAGCTGCACATTCACATTTTGTTATCCTTTAAATGTAGGGCTATATATCAGAAACTGGACAAATAAAAATTCAGTGAAACAACTTTTTTGAAACTTGCTTCTAATCATGTCTACTAGTGTTCATGAGCTTAATTATTTATAACTAGTATATTACCCCAATTGTTAATTTTTTGGTATAATCCAGTCTTTAGCAACTGAAACTAATAATTATGGAGGTCTGGCAGTATGAAATTACATTATAAATCATATTTATAAAAGGCATATGTTCCGTTAATATGCCACATTCATGGATTGCTTTCCAAGTGCTACATTATCCTATAAGAGTATTGTTGCCTGCCATTAATTACAACTCTGCATCTAAGAAGGGGAGGAGGATTTTATATTTGGGCTCAGAAGTTGCTGTCTTCATTAACAGAATTTTTTCAATGATACTTCTTTGGAATTCTGCTAATCTCTTTCATTCAGAACTGTTTTATGGGTCTCCATAACAAGTTAGACATACTTCTGAATTAAAATCAAATGATCTGTCTGAGGAATCGCCATACAGCCTTCCATAGTGGTTGGACCAGTTCACATTCCCACCAGCAGTGTAGAAGGGTTCCGACCCAGCAATCCCACTTTTGGGAATTTACCCAAAGGATACAAAAACACTAATCCAAAAGGATACATGCACCCGTATGTTCATTGCAGCACTGTTCACAATAGCAAAGGTATGGAAGCAACCCAGATGTCCAAAAATAGATGATTGGATCCAGAAGATGTGGTACATATACACAATGGAATACTATTCAGCATGGAAA
>PVIJ01019355.1:0-23757 GCA_004024925.1 Scalopus aquaticus
CCATCAGCATGCAGTGATCCAGATTTTCACTATGGTGCATCATCAACCCCACACAGACTATCACAGAAAGAACTCAATGACTTGGTTCATGATTTGCACTTATCCAAGAACAAGACATAATTGCTAGGATCAAGACTCCAAAGATGGAATCTTCTAGAAGAAGATGTCACAATTACTTTCTATCGAAAGTGCCACCAGCAGTTGAAGACTTTCTTCAGAAAGGAAAGTACTCTGGTATTCTGTTCTGATATGAAGGCCTCATGAATGCCTTAGAAATCACTCATGACCCACAGGAATGGAGACTATTTCTAAACTCTTTAAAACTGAGTGTATATATACATACACACACACACACACACATATATATATAGGATATAAATAACAATAAGTTATTTATTGTTATACAATAATGTTATAAATAACATATAAGATATAAATAACTATAATATATTATATATATATATATATTATTGTTATTTATGTCTTTTACATTTTGTATTCCCCTTGGGTAACCCACCACCAATTCACCTGTGACCCATCTCCATGGTCCCTTGTGTCCTTTTCTACTTAATTTGTGCCCTTATCCTTCCCCTCCCTGCCCCCTCCTGAGTAGCTTGCTCCTATTTGGTTTCCCTATAGTCCTCCTATAAGTGAAACCATTCAATATTTTTCTCTTTCTTTCTGGCTTATTTCACCGAGTATGATCCCCTCTAATTGCATCCATGTCACTGCAAATTGCATGTGTTTATCTTCAGTATTCAAAGACGAAAATGAGTCTTAAGGCTATGCTTTTGCACAATGGAAAGCATCTTCCATCTGTTCTATTCCTGAACAGCTGTATAAGAGGTAAGCGAATAAATCTAAGAAGTAGTCTATGACTTGATTTTTTACAGGTATTATAAAGACTTTGTGTGAGACAGTTGAGCTACTGTTCCATAGAATTTTTATTATTTTATACATTAGGCACAATACAGAACAATAATGCTTTGAAAGTGCATTAATAGTGTGGCCAATTTTTGCTCTATTTGTAGGGAAGTGACATTTGCCAAAAAGAATAAAAGTATCACTTCTCAAGTGCACTACTCTTGGCATGCATTTTGTGATATGAACATCAATTTATTACAGATTACAAAAAAAAATAGAGGCAAAATTAGAATTTGACTGTCATATTCATGTCGAACACATACAAATTGATAGGAAATGACTAACTTTATTTCAGTAGCATGACTTCTGCAAAAACTCATTGACCAGTGTAATTACAACAGTCTGGTAATGGAACAAAATCATACATAGACAAATAGAATAGAATTGAGATCCAAGAAATAAACCTATGCATATATGATCAGTTAACATATCACAAAGGAGACAAAAACATACTTGAACAAGGATAACTTCTTCAAAAATGTTGTTGAATAACTGGACAGCTGTGTGCAAAGAATGAAACTATACCACTGTCTCACCCATAAATAAAAATCAATTCAAAATGAATTAGATTTGCCTATAAGACCAGAAACCATAAAATATGTGCAAGAAAACATAAGCAAAACATTTCATGACTCAAGGTTTTAGTGATGGTTTTAGAAATCCATCCCCCTCCTCAAGGAAAGCAAACAGGATAAACAATTGGTACTACATAAACTTAAAAGGATTCTACACAGTGAAAGAAACCATACTAAAATTTAAAGGCTCCCTACTAAATGGAAGAATATATTGTCACACCATACATTTGATAAAGAACTGGGGTCAAAGATATACAAGATTTAATAAAATTCTACAATAACAAAACAAATAACCCAATCAAAAAAAAATGCACAAAAGAACTCAACAGACTCTTTTACAAAGAAAATATTAGAATGACCAACAGGCACATGAGAAAATGTTCACAATCACTGATTATTATAGAAATGCAAATCAAGACCACAATGTGATACCATCTCACACATGTGAGAATGGTCCATATTGAAAAGACCAGAAACAACAAATGTGGGTGAGTATGTGCTGGTAGGAGTGCAAACTGGCACAACCCTTTTGGAAAGCAGTAAGGAAGTGTCTCAAAATATTGAACATGGATCATCCATTTGACCCAGTAATTCCATTCCTAGGAATCTACCTTAAAATCAAAAACAATAATTCAAAATGAAATTTATTCTCCCATTTTCATTGCAGTACTATTTGCTATTATTAAATATGGACATAACCTAAGTGGGAATCAAGATGTGGCATAAATGAAGATGAGCAAATCAAGTTGTGGTATATATATACAATGAACTATTACTCAGAGATTAAAAAAAGTATACTTATTTCATTTGTTGCAACATGGATGGAGCTGGAAGGAATAATGATAAATGCAATAAGTCAGAATGAGAGAGATAAACAGCAGATGGGGTCACTATTATGTGGAATATAAAGTAGTTAAACTAAGAGTCAGATAAAGGCAAGCTTAAAAACTAACCCTTAACAGCTGACTACAAAACTGAAGCACCAAGGCGGGAAGGGGTTGGACAAGGATAAGAACAAAGAGGGAAAGATGCACAGTGGAATATGGTGGTGGACTATGGTGAATTTGGTTGTAGACGCACTATGGTAACACATGATGGGCAGACCCAAATACTACCTCAATTAAAAACAAATAAATATAATTTAAAAGTATAAAACATTGAGTCTATTTACTATTTGTTAGTGACCATTTCTTATTGTTTTTAACCATTCTCTACTAATGTTTACATCAGTTTTGTCTATTTTAGCAATACAATGCTAAGTTTAGCTGTTTCATATATCTTTTGTCATATTCATCTACAAATGCTGTTTCTGATAGTATTTTATCTAGTAATGCTATTTTTCAATTTGTTGACATTATATGTGAATACAATTAATTTTTTATTATTATATGTGTCTGAAAGTCTTGTTAAATTCATTTATTCTTTCTATAAGTTTTTTTGGGGGGTAGTATGAGAGGATTTTCTATATATACAATTGTGTCTTTTGCAAATAAAGACATTTTCTTTCATTGCTTTGTCTGTATTTCTTATAGAAAGAGGGAACATAATCAGATTTTGATAAAAAATGCAAATGGAACAACTGGACTTACTCTTGGGAATATGATGAATTCTCATGAAGATACCTGTGTCGATTTGGACAGCAGTGGTGATTAGTGTGATTTGATAATTGAAAAGAGACAGCAAAGGAAGAATCTGAAATCTTCTGTTTTCAGGTCCTGTGACATGGTATTATTGACACAATTAAGTTAAATTATTGAGATATAACTGAGTAAGCTAAATCATGAGGTATGACCCATCCAAGCATATGCCAGTTAGTAAGGAAATTCATGTTTTTGTTAACTATAATTTAAAAGCTAATGGGAATATGTAAACATTTGATGCTAGGAGAACAGCTTCCTATTTTGTTAAGGAAGACTAATAGCTTAAAATGACATCTGCCTCACCATTTAAATAACAGACAGAGACTGTAAATTCTAATTTTGATTAATGATTCCTCTCACATTAGGTAAGGCAATTAACTTTGGTTTTTCTGGGCATTAAATGAAGGAAATAGTACACAGTTACCTTATGTGAATATTATAATAAAATACTCAAGACAGTATTTTTAAATCCATTAGTCACTTTGAAAATTATGTTGCTAGTTTTCTGATACATTGTTGACCTACAAACAGTGTGAAATGTGTGAAAGTTGTCTTCAATCTTCTAGACAAAATGACTATAAGTCAAATTACTTTTTTTAATTTAGCTACAAAACTCAAAACAGAATGGCATTTTCTATGGATAAAAGAAGTGAAAGATAGAACAGAAAAGTGTTGAAATAGACCCACATGTATAATTCATTGAACTAGTTAGAATAATTACTGTGTCTTTTTGATAAATGGTACTGAAGATTATAAATAAAGTGGGAGAAATTGCCACTGGACCATGCCTACATCTATTCACTAAAATCAATTCCAACTGTATTATGGGCCTAAATATTAAATGTAATACAAATAAATTTACTATGGAAAACATAACAGAATGGTATATGTTTGTAGTATCAGTTTTTTCATATAGATCAAAGTAAATATGACCTTAAAGGAAAATAATGATAATTTGGAATACATTAAAATTGAAAACTTTCATTTGTCTAAAGATTCTACTCACAGTTAGAGATAAGCCTCAAAATTGATAAAAAATATTTGAAGTCATAACTGTCAAAAATTCACATTAAAAAATACAAAGAATTTCTAAAATCAATGCCAAAAATTAATTAATAATACAACACAATTGTTGAAGTAATTAATCCTGCACTTCAAAAAAGGATTATCTAAAAGAGTACTAGGTAGGTAAAAGGGTAATAACCTCATTGGTCATTAGGTAAACATAAATTAAAACCACAGCAAAATATTTTTCAACATATGGTTAAAATTTTAAATAAAGATTACAATTATGGGTTGAATTGTTCCTCTTATACCTCAGAGTTTGCCTGTACTTGGATATAGGTTCTTTAAAGTGGTAATTAAGTTAAAATGAGTGGACTAGGTTCTACCTCAATATGACTGGTGACTTTACTAACATAGAAATTAGACTATGAATGTTTTGGTGGTTGGTGTTGTATGGTAACAACTGGGCATGATCCTATACCTCTCAATTATTAATAGTGTTGTAAACTAATATTACTTCTATAAAAATGTAAATAATGACATTTCACCCAAAAAGAAAAGAAAATTAGGATACAAACATGGACAGAGGAGAGATTATATGACAGTACAGAAGTCAGCCATCTACAAATTAAGGAAGAAACTAACCTTTTGTATACCTTAATCTCCTCTAGACACCGGAACTGTGAAAAAATGAAATTTTTTGTATAAATCTTCCAGTCTGCTGCATTTTATTATCATAGTTCTAGTAAACTAAGAAAAAGACAACACCAACTACTACCAAAGTTTGGTGCGGGGAATCCGTGTTTTTATAAACAACTGGTGATGTATAAATTGGTGTAGCCATTCTGGAAAAAATTTGCTGGTATCTACTAAAGCTGAAATATATTTACATTCTAAAGGTTTCACTCCTGGGAGTTATAAGTATGTTTACCAGAGGGAATGTACAATAATATTTATAACATAATTTGCATTAGTAGACCAAACGGGTAACAACACAAATGTCCTTCAGCATATATAAATGAATAGATAAATGAATTTTTCTGTTTTTCATGATGCATCTTTATGAACAATGAGACAGAACAGATTATTATATGCAAAGTCATGGTTAAATTTACTGACACAAGGCTCAGCAAAATGCCAGTTAGAAATTGGTGTACAGAGTGTGATTTCATTTTTAATAAGATTCAAATACAAGTATAATTAATGTACAATTAAAGAAATTAATGTTCTTGTTGTCTCCAAGGGAAGGAAATTGTATAGGGATAGGCAATGGGAGGTGCTTTGCATTCCTTTAATGTTTCATGCTGATCAAGGTGATCTGATGACTGCGTAGACTTTGAGAAAAGTACTCTGGTAGGTTATGATTTCCAAACATTTCTCTCTGCATTTTATTATTCAACACATAATTCACTTAAAATTTATAGTGAATTATTTCCAAAATGTTTTAGTTTATTATGATTTTTTTTGTAGTTAAAAAATGCAGGACAAATGTATCACCCTTCACCCAAACACCTCAAAGACTTACCTCTAATAAGAGGAAAAGTTGAAAACCTTCCTAGGCTCACATCATGTGATCTCCAAGACCCCTTTGACTTGCCACTCACTACATTCACATTTGCTCATGGCCTCCTGACCACTGATAAATTTGTGTAACAAAGTGGTGTTTAGTGCTCACTTTGTTGCTCTCATGTGCAAGTGTTCTATCCCCTGACCCAGATAGACCATCTGAATAATCAGTCATTCACTCTGATTTAGATAATGTTATTTCTCTATAGTTAAGACATAGAGAAGTTAAGACATAGAGTTGGATTGCTTGATAGAAAATCATTATGCCTAATTCTATCTTTTTGTTGTTGTCTAAAACAAATCATGTTCCTTTTGCAACTATATCATATATCTATTTTTATATCTGCATGTTTAATAAAATATTTTATGCATGTTTTATTTAAAATCGAAACAAAGTCTAACAGATGTTATTAAAATGTTCTAGCTTAACAACTTGTCTCATTCATTACTGTCATAGGTATTCATCACTTTTAGCTGACTCATTTGTTTCTTTATTATGAACAGAACACCATGTATTCTGGCACTGTCCCATTTCCTCTTCATTAGATTTGGTCCATGACCTCCTTGAAATCTTTTCCATGTAGTTAAGATAAAGATAGAAGTTCACCTCCCACTGATTTATTATTTTTACTAGAATTTGAAATAATTAATGTGGAAGAATGCCCTCCAGGTAATCTACATCAAGTTTCATGTTTAGTAATATATTTCACTTGACCACCAGCTTACTAAAATTTTGCCATTTTAACCTGTATTGTTTCCTCTTGTTCATTTACATTGAAATCTCTAGCTCCTTTTTCTCCACATTCTTTCCAGCATTTGTTGTTGCCTGTATTTTTAATGTGTGCCATCCTCACAGGTGTGAGGTGGTATCTCATAGTGGTTTTGATTTGCATTTCTATGATTACAAGTGATGTTGAGTATTTTTTCATGTATCTGTTGGCCATCTGCTTTTCTTCTTTGGAGAAGTGACTTTTTAGCTCTTCTGCCCATTTTTTGGCTGGGTTATTGGTATTGTTTTTGGGGGAGGATAAGGGCACAAAATGGAGTAGAAAAGGACACAAACGACCACGGAGATGGATCACGGGTGAATTGGTGGCAGGTTACCCAAGAGGAATACAAAATGTAAAAGATATAAATAACAATAAAAATAAATATTTAAAAAAATAAAATAAATAAATAAATCTCTAGCTCATATACTTCTCACCTCATTTTCTCTGACCTTTGGTCACTTTTACAACTGATTCTGCTACACAGTCATTTATTGCGGCTTTTCTTTTAAATTGTGTTGTTCGGGTTGGTGTTTCAGTGTGTCCATTGGAAATACTCCAGAAGTGCTGGATATTCCATAATTCTATGCCAATATTTTGTGAATCACAAATGTAATGAAATATTAGAATATGAAGCATCTGTGAAAGTAGGTGTTAATATTAAATGTTTAGCATATTGCTCTACCCAAAACTGTGAGCTTTATGTAAACATAATCATCTCTGTCTTCCTCAGGATGATCTCTATGAGCACTTCAGTGTCCATCAAATAGGCAGTGTTTAATAAAAGGGGGGGGGTCTCCTTGGTGCAAGGGGCTAAATCTCAGCACTATGAAGCTATGGGTAAACACTGAGCATGAGTTTGATCCCCGGCCAAGGAGCTTCCCGCATGGCACAGCAGACCTCTCCTGCCTCCGCTACTGCTCCACTCAGCAGTGTATTTCAGGCAATCATTCTTTTCTGATCCCAACTCTGTCCCTGGTGAATCCTCTCACCAACCCCCAACACCTCTGGCCTACACCCCAGCTGTTGTATGCATAAATAAATAAATCTTAAAAAAATAAATGTATGCAATAGAATCCATTTGCTGGCTTTTATATGACACTCAAAACACATCTATTCATATATCTTTAGCTATATAATTTATCCTATTGTTTTATTTAATTCTGATTGGCATATGTTCTTTGAATGTCCTTTTGATCAAATAATGGATCTTTAGTTAATGGTATTTTCCAATTATATTTCTGACTACAATCTATACCTTTTCTTCTAAACATAGTTCCCAAGAAGAGAAAAATACTTCATTTTCTGTCCATTTCAATCTCTCATACAAGAGAAAAATAATTCTAAAAGAATTAACAATATTGGGAAATGACTTAATATATTATTGCATGACAATTATTTTGACAGATACGATTGTACAAAAGTTCATTTGCAAATATAAAAGCTTTGACACTGAAAAGAATAGCATCTTTCCTCATTAACCTATAATGAAAATATGCTTGCAAAGGCAAAACTTAATGTGACCTCAATGAAATGAAGAGCATATATTTTTAGATCTCAGAATAGTAGATTATATCTGAAAATCAAAACCCAAATAGCCATTTCTGTTATTATGTGAAGGTTAATTTCATGGGTAGGTTTTGTTTTTGTTATCTCTATTTCATTAGATTTTTTTCTCCTACATTTAGCTTAAATTTTCAATCATGAGAGAGCTATGCTAAATATTGGCTAATGTTGAAATTTTTGAGTGCCTTTCATGTTTTTTTTTCCCTTCTGTTGACTATTAGAGTATAAAATAAATTAATTTAAAGAACTCTATTGTGATCATATATGAAAAGAGGGATTACACAGACATACACACATATGTACATGATTATGCATATATATTATAAAGGTAAGAAATTACTTTTCATTGTTTATTATAAAGTAGAAAAGCAGTTATCTTGCAAGCCATGTCAGGCAGGAACAGATGGGTTTGAAAATCTGGCTTTCAGGGAGGCCTGTATGAAATCACAGTGCTACCCAGTGTTCTCACTGTTGTAGAAAGTTCTAGGAAGTGCCAATAAGAAGATCTGTAGCCAGGTCTATGGAGATATGGACCCTGCATAAGGAAAGCTTGATGAAATCCAAATGGATGAAAGAGAATGATGAGATAGGAAGAACTGGATAGGGACATAAATCATGGAAAAGTTTGGCAAATTAAAAACTTGGTTGATTCAAAGGTTGGTTCAGTAAATCATCCATTAAGCCAGATTTCTTTTTTTTTTTTTTTTAAATATTTATTTATTTATACATGCAAGCTGGGGTACAAGCCAGAGGCATGGGGCGGCGAGAGGATTCACCAGAGATAGAGTGGGGAGCAGAACAGGCAGATCAGAAATACACTGCTGAGGGGAGCAGTGGGCGAGGCAGGAGAGGTCTGCTGCGCCATGTGGGATTCTCCTCGGCCGGGTGTCGAACTCGCATTGTGCACTGCCGACAGCTCCACAGCGCAGCGCTCAACCGCTGCGCCACCAGGGAGGCCCAAGCCAGATTTCTTATACGCTCTCATCTTATGGAACTCATTTTTTTTTCCTTTTTTTAAGAACTTAGTGATGGGTGTTCTAGTATTACTACATGATAAGGTTTCATCATATTCAACTTTGGTTATATTCAATGACAAAACTGTTTTACAAATTAGTACGCGATCAATGTTTGTTCAATTTAATTTAATTATAGATAGAATATCACAGTAGCCATGCATTAAGTCAGGCAAATAATTTTGTGCCCCTGCTCCTCCTCTTCCTCCTCCTCCACTTCCTCCTCCTGCTCACTTTGTAATAATACTGACAATATTTTGTAGAGGAATGCAATCACTTCATTCAATAGCAAAATCATTTATTTAACTGCTAGTAAAATTCCTAAATAATATAGTTATATTTTCCAAATATAACTTTTAAAAGTTTCTTATATTTTTCTGCTTAGCTAATTTTACTATTTACAATTGCTATTAAGTTAATATTAATTGATATTGTTAATAAAATGATGCATATATTAAGAAGGCAACTTTGCTCCAGGTAAAATTACATTAGACTTTAAGGATAATAATGCTAATAGTATTATTTGCTTACTCAAAAGCAGAAAATTGTGTTCCATCTTAAGCTGAGATATCTGAGGAAAAAAATGTGGATGTTAATTTCAATGTTTCCAAAAAAGAACACTCTTACACTCTGGTGCAAATGCTGAATAGTCCAACCACTATGGAAAGTCATGTGGGGATTCCTTGACTTATTAAAAATCGATCTACCATATGACACAGAGAATCCACTCCTAGGAATATACCCAAAGGACACAAAAACATTAATTTGAAAGGAAACCTGAACTCTTATGTTTATCATAGCACTATTCACAATAGTTAAGATATGGCAACACCTAATTGCCCAAAATCAGATGAATGGACCAAGAAAATGTGGTATATATATACACAAAATGGAATATTGTTTATTGCTTTAAAGGAAAAAAAAAGTCATGCCATTTGCAGTAACATGGATGGAGCTAGAAGGGATTATGTCCACTGAAGAAAACAGAAGGAAAAAGAAAAATACCTAATGGCATCACTCAGGAGGAACATAAGGAAGCCAAACAAAAGGTCCAAACTTGTAGACAAACCGTAGATTAAAGCATACATTAGAGGTGGGATCAAAACAGGGGAGGGAAGAGCACAAGGGACTATGGTGATTGTTCATGGGTGGCAAAGTGGTGGGAGATTTATGGGCATTTATTCATTTATTGTACAAAAAATGAATAACAATGTAAGAGTAATTAATTAATTACATAAAAATAAATTAAAACATAATTTTGATGTCTCCAGCTATGTTAAAAAAAGAGTTTTATGGTCTTATGTTGTTAAAAGTGACTCGGCAGTATGTTAATATTTAGCATGATTTTTCTACTGTAAAACTAATTATATTATTAATGAATCATATCATAATTAAATGATTTTTAAGTGTTTATAGTTTAGACTGATAACAAAATAGTTATTGCTATATATGAACTGTAAACCATTGTTCTCCTGCAAATATCTAACTCTTCCAGTATGCCTCGGTTACATTCATTATCATAACTAGCCCAATTCATGAAATGTTATTTATCAGGTAACTAGTACACAATTAGATTATTTTATTAGAACAGTACTAATAAGGACATAATATTGCAACAAGGATATACAAAAATAAACAATACTAATATAATATTTTTGCACTTATAACAGGATTATTTGCTAAGGCCAAAAAATACATGTATTGACTATTCTTGAGAAATCTATTTTAATTCATTATCCAAAAAGGTAAGCATTGACTGGGAAGAATATTGCATTTGGATTACACTTTGTCCCTGGGTTTTTCCAGGGATGTAAACTACTTAATGCATATCATTATTTTGTTCCTGATAAATAAGATATTTTTGATTGAATATAAAGTTGATTTATGTCCACAGGGTATAGTGATATATGAAAATGTAATCTTTTTTGACATAAAAATTGACCTTCTATTCCTTTTTTCTAGTTTATTAAAAGTCAATTGACACATCAATGAGTGAAGAATTTCCCCCTCCTGCCACAAAGCAGAAAGCAGTTTTGTTTCTAACAAAAAGACCTGAACCAGAAAGAAAGGAAGACAGATAAATAGACATACTGTTTTCAGTGTGTTTTGTTCCATTTGCTTTATTTCCTTTTTTTTTTAAAGAAGAGCTAACAAGAGTGTGAAGGAATAAAAGTGGGGATATAAAAAATTAGTAACCCCTGAGCTAAAGGAGTGGGTCTAACACAGGGTGGTCATCCAGGAGGATTTTCTGAGTGACTCAGAGACACACCAAATGAGAGGAAATTCAGTGTGGGGACCTCATCCTGTCAGTTCATGTAGCCTCATCAAATGGCTGCTCTTATACCAACAGTGGTAGGAGAGATAGTCCTAAATCCACTTTACCAGACTTCCTTATCCCTGATTCTACTTATCTATGAAAGTGCTTTGCTGTCTCACATGCAAGATATCTATTTGATCAAAATGTATGACCCTGTTCCCGGTACTCATAAACTGTTATTTGAGACATGTGTGTGAAATAGAATGCATCCATTCACCACATCTACTATGAGTTATTTAAAAATGAAGTGTCTAACCAAACAGAGGCAATAGTTTCAGTTGAATGTGAGATCTGCACCCAACCGGGTGGTGACAATCTATCTCTATCAATAAACTAATCGTATAGTATAAAAGTTGAATGCATAGAGAAAAGGTGGGTTATGGGTTATTTGTGCTCAAATTTTATCTCAAATATGTGAGCTCCATTTCTAACTTTTAGTCACATTTGTTTTGCTTCCCAGTCTAACTACATCAAACATAAGAAAGATATGCTATCCAAACACCCGGATCGTCAAAGTCGCCAAAAGCAGGTCATGATTTTATCAAGATGGCATCATTCACCTGATCCTCCTGCTTCTCTGCTCCCAAATCAAGGGCCTTATGATTAGAGTGCATGCATCTAGCTAATCCAGGATAGGTCTCTTATTTATGGTGAGCTGAAAATCAACCTTAATTTCATCAGTAAACTTAACTCCTCTTTGTCGTGTAACATGCCACATACACAAGCTCTAGGGATTAGAGAGTTGATATTATAATATTCTGCTTGTCATAGTAGGTGAATTATAAAAACTGATATAACATTTTAGATTCATAAGAGATATTATCATAGGTAAGATATACATATGACCATGATAGTCATGTAAAATGTTCTGCAGCTTGAGATAGCAAGACTAATTCTAGAAGCAACCATTATTCTATAGATGTAGTTTCCAACAATTGTTGCACATGTTGTGTCTAGGATCAGATGAAGTTGGAACTTTAGGAAGACAGTATATTGATTTGTAGTTTGAAAGAATAAGATAGTCAGGGAATGAGATTTCCTCATTAATAAATAGAAAATATTCCAGCTAACAATTTAATTCCTTTTTCACTACTTTCTTTTCCTTTTGAAGGCTTTTCAAGATTAAATTAGCTTTTGTTATTTCTAAGACTTACAAATGATTATTGCAGCAACCTGTTCAAACACTGAATAATCAAGCTTATGTAATTTAAGGTTTTGAAGTTGCAAGTCATAAAAGTAACTCTTGTTGTGGAAGGCCCCAGAACAATAAACCACTGAGCTCATAAGAACTGGAGCCAGGAATTAATTTCTATGTTCCATCATCAGCTATAGTATACGAAAGAAATGGACAGAGTCAACCTCCTTCTCAACTTTCAGTGTTTAAACAAATAAACCAACCTCATTGGAACCTAAAATGTCTTGCTCTCTGGTGTATTCTTGAGTGTTTTATTATTTTAGTTTATTTGGTGTGTGCCTGTGAGGCAGTTTTCCATTTTATCCTGAAATTTGAATAAAGTTTCATTGAAAAACAGTCAAGTTCATTATGTATTATGCCTTATTCATTCCTCCTTACTGTACCTTATATCACCTTGTCCCTTTTACTTTCTCCATCATTTTTAACCTCAGAGTCTTTATTAATGCCCCTTAGGTTTTCTAAGTATTTTACTTTATTGAGTAGTCTATGAAAATATTCAATATCATTCTAATTTGATTTACTGGACATAGTTATCACAAATTCTCTCCATTTTGTTGGAAATTTGTGCATTTGTCTTTCCTTATGGATGAATAGTATTTCATAATGTGGTTCTACCATATATATTTTAAATTTTTATTTTAATATTTGGGTTTATAATTTTGCTCTTCCAATGTGCACTTATTCCACTCACACTCCACCAAATTACCATTTCCTCTCTCTGCCATTTCCTGCCTGAACTTGACCAACCAAAAGCAAGAATACTGAAATGTTCTAAACTATACTACTAAAACTATTCCAAAATAATGAGAAAGAAACAATTCTGATCATATTTTGTGAGGTCAACATTATTCAAATACCAAAACTGAATGAAGACAACACAGATAAGAAAACTAAAGGCATATTTACCTAATGAGTACAGATGCAAAACTCCTCAATACATTTTTTAGCAAACCGAATCCAATAGTACCTTAAAGGATCATAATCATGACCAAATGAGGTTCATACCGGAGACACAGGCTGATTCACCATATCCAAAATGCAATCAATATAATTCTACACATCAAAAAAGAGAAAAATAAAAATCACATGATTGCATCAATAGGTCCCAAGAAAGAATTTGATTAGATCCAACATACATTTATGTTGAAAAACCTTTGAAAAAAATGGGGATAAATGGAACACATCCCAACATAATAAAAACCATATATGACAAATCCACTGCTAGAATCATTCTCAATGGTGAAAACCTGAAAGCCTTTGAACTCAGATACAATACAAGAAAAGGAGTTCCACTCTCAAATTTACTATTCAACATAATATTGAAAATCTTAGCTAGAGCAATGAGCCAAGATAAAGACAGAAATTGAATTAAAATTGAGAAAGAAGTAAAGCTATCAATATTTGCAGATGACATGATAATATATATTGAGAACACTAAAGACTCCATGGGAGAAAATAAAATAATTTAAAAAATAATAAACCAGTTAGGCAAAGTGGCAGGTTAAAAAATAAACAAACAAAAATAATTCCTTACTATATGCAGACAATGTATTTAAAGAGGAGAAAACACTTCATTTAAAATCACAATAAAAAAAATTAAATACTTTGGATTTAACCTAACAAAGTAAGTGGAGGACCTATACAAGAAAAATTACAAGACATTTTTTAAAGGAAATATAACACCAACAAATGGAAAGATATAACTTTCTCATCAATTAGAAGAGTTAACATCACCAGAATGGCTATCACATACAAAGCACTCTATAGATACAGAATTCAATGGCATTCTTCAAATAAATGAAACAAACATTATTGAAATTCACATAAAACCACAAAACACACCAAAGTCAAAGATAGATTAACAAAAAAGGGGGGAAACAGTGATATTACACTTCCAGACTTCAAACTATTTTATGAAGCTATAATGATTAGTACAGTATGCTACTGGAACAAAAACAGACACACAAACCAATTGTATAGTATTGAGAACACAAAAGTGAAGCTTCAAATATATGGACACCTAAACTATGACAAAGGAGTGAAGAATATACACTTGAACAAGGAAAGCATGTTCAAAATCGTTGCTGAAAAATTGAACAGCCACATGTGTAAGAATGAAATTAAATTATTATCTCACATCATACAAAAAAATTAAATGAAAATGGATAAAAGACTTGTATGTAAGAACTGAAACCATAAAATACATAGAAGAAAACTTTGGCAGAACTCTCCATGACAAATTTCCGGGATATCTTTGCCGATTCAGCCCCAAGACCAAGGAAAACAATAGAGAATATAAACAAACGAATTTATATAAAAATGAAAACCTTCTCCATAGAGAAGGGTACAATATCAAAACAAAGATATCCCTCCAGAATGGGAGAAAGTATGAGCATACCATATATGTGTCAAGAGACTGATATTAAAGATCTACAAAGAGCTCATTCAACTCTAAAAGAAAACAAATAACCCAATCAAGAATTGGGTAGAGGAGCTAAATAGGCACTTCTCAAAAGAAGACAGGCAGATGTCCAATTGGCACATGAAAAATATTTCCAGCATCACTTACGATCAGTAAAATGAAAATCAAAACTGTAATGAGATGTCACCTCACACCTGTGAGAATGGCCCACATAAAAATCACCAGAGACAAGTACTGGTAAGAGTGTGGAGAAAAAAAGGAATGTTCTTATACTGTTGGTGAGACTGGAGACTGGTGCCGTTCCTATGGAAAGCATTGTGGAGGTTTATCAAAAGATTAAAATTTGATCTGCCATATGACCCAGAAATTCCATTTCTAGGTATCTATACCCACAATACAAAACATTTATTTAACTGGCAAACCTGCACAACTATGTTTATAATATTGATATGTACAGTAGCCAAGATACATAAGCAACCTAAATGACCAAATGCATGAGTGGAGCAAGGAGATACAGTACATATACATAATTAAATATTACACTAGTCAACAGTGAGTTAGTTACTGACTTTAAATGGTCCTAATCTGTAGTATCTTGGTGTGCTGAACATGAATATAACCCTGAACATTTTTTATTAGCTCTCGTTTTGAACATATTTCATATAATTCATTTTATATGTTTCACCATATAAATTGATCCAGCAGGACTGCAGCAACAAAAAATCAGTGTAGAATGATGTAATATTGCATCACATTGTATAATACCATCATGCACACACTATCCAAAGTTGAATGCATCATTTTCTGATGCAATGTAATACTACTGCCCGGCGGCTGCTGAAGGAAGCTGATGTCAACAATGCACAATAAAAAGCCCTGTCGGAAAGGTTAGCACTGAAAATATTTCAGACTTTGTGCACCACAGTTTAAGCTACGCTTACATAGAACTGTGATTGTTTTATCCATTTAGGCACAATACAGAACAGTAATACCTCTAAAATGTGTTAACAGTGTGGACAATTTCTGCTCTATTTGTGGGGAAGTGATATGTGCAAACCAGAAGAAAAGTATCACTACTCAAGTGAAGAAGGCTTATCCTCTTCACTTCGGATGCGAGGTTGGTGACCAACACAAGCCTTGGGCCCCACATATATGCTGTGCTGCACGTACAACACAGCTTTCACAGTCGTTAAATGGCAAAAGACCATCAATGCCGTTTGCAGTCCCGATGGTGTGGAGAGAGCCAAGCAACCACATAAAAGACTGTGACTTCTCCTTGGTTCCTCCTCTTTCTGGCAGAAGAATGAAGCAAAAGAAGTCAAGAAAGGAGAATAGTCTACCCAAACATTCTGTCTGCATGGAGACCAGTTCCAAATGGTGAGGGACTTCCTATTCCAGAACCTCCCGCACAATATTCTCTTGATTCATCTGATGAGGACAAGGGTGAGCCACCTGTTCTTCTCCTGTTCCATCAGCATGCAGTGATCCAGATTGTCACTGTGGTGCATCATCAACCCCACACAGACTAACACAGGAAGAACTGCATGACCTGGTTCGTGATTTGCACTTATCCAAGAACAAGGCAGAATTGCTAGGATCAAGACTCCAACAATGGAATCTTCTAGAAAAAGATGTCACATTTCCTTTATATGGAAAGAGCCACCAGCAGTTGGAGCCTATCTTCAGAAAGGACAGCACTCTGGTATTCTGTTCTGATATTGAGGGCCTCATGAATCACTCATGACCCACAGGAATTCAGACTATTTCTAGACTCTTTGAAACTGAGTCTTAAGGTTGTGCTTTTGCAAAATGGAAACTGTCTTCCATCTATTTTATTCCTGAACAGCTATACAAGAGACAAGCAAATAAATCTAAGAAGCAGTCTATGACTTGATTTTTTACAGGTGTTAACTGTAGGCCTATTACTATTGGCATGCATTTTGTGATGTAAACATCAATTTACTGCAGATTTCAAAAAAACTAGAGCCAAAGTTAGAATTTGACTGTCATATTTGTGTTGAGCACATGAAAATTGATAGGAAATGACTAATTTTATTTCAGTAATACGACTTCTGTAAAATTTTTTTGACCATTGTTATTCAGCAGTCAAAAGAAAAAAATATGCCATTTATAACATAAATGGAGTTGGAAGAGATAATGCTAAATGTAGTTAATCGGGAGAAAGATAAATACCAGATTGTGTCACTAATATGAAGATTATAAATAAACCAAACTACAAAAAAGAGAAACACCAACTTATAAGTTAACCCTTGTAAACTGACTATAGAACTGATGCATCCAAAGTGGGGAGTGTGTGGAGGAGGAGGAGTGACCAAGATTAAAGGAATCACAATGGGATGTTGGTAGACTATGCATGTTTTGGTGTCAGATACCCTACTGTGGTCATACCTCATGGGGAGAATCCTAATTATTACCACAATTAAAAGAATAACTAATTATTATTTTACCAAATTAAAGGTAAATGTATTGCACTATGTATAGCAGAAAGAATGTTAGATCGTTTTTATTTCTCTAACACTCAATGTTATAATTTTTTCACTTATTATTATTTTTCTTTATTATTCTTATTCTATAATAATAGTATTATTCTATACTATTTCTCTATTCTTTTTCACTTATTATTATTCTTTCTTACAGTCATAATACGGACAAAATGGGTAATTGGGACATTTGCACCACAAGATAGACCTTTTTTTTTTTTTAATAATGTGACTAAATAGATCATAAACATTGAAATACATGATAGACCGTAGCATTCTATAAGCAACACACTGGGCATTTCATGAGAGCAGTTTCTTCTGGTTGGAAAGAGTGGATACTTAGGTATAGCTGAGTTGTCAGAAATAGACAAGTCGGGGCTTAGCAGACAGGAAATAGAGAAGTCTTAGCAGAAGCAACCACATGGGTCCATTGGCAAGGTATAGATGAAATTTTTTAGAAGACAAATATGGGAATTTGAGATTGTTCAGAGAAAAATGTTTGTATAACTGTTTTGGAAGAAGTTGGAGTATTTCTCCTAGAGGGAAATTTCCTTTTATTTAAAGATTTATTCATTTATCCATACAAGATCTGGGGTGTAGGCCAGAGGGGTGGGACCGGGGGCGTGGTAAGAAGATTCACCAGAGACAGAGTGGGGAGCAGAACAGGAGGATTGACTAAAATACACTGCTGAGGGGAGTAGCAGGCAAGTCAGGAGAGGTCTGCTGAGCCATGTGGGTTAACTACCTGGCCAGGGATCAAACTTATGCTGCAGTGGCTGTGGTAACTTCGTAGTGCTGAGAATTAACCCCCTGTGCCACCAGGGACGCCAACCTAGAGGACAATTTCTGGGAATTGTATGTACCTACTTAAGAAATGATTATTCATTTGTTATGGCCTTCAAGATTGGTTAATTTCTTCAGTTTTTAATCTCTTAAGAAATGGAAGAGAGAGTGGTATTTTTACCCACTAGTAAAACAGTGCCAAGGTAAGAAACTGGTTACTATGGATTCTCACCAATATGATCACAATTGCAAGATATCACTCAGCTGCAATAGCAATGTGATTTATTAACAACGAGGAGATTGATAAGAAGGAATGCATGTTTAATGTCACAAGTGGCTGGCTATCTCACCCCAGATAGTGTCTCTAGTCCACTGTGGGCACACCAGAAAGCAGTGGGCCAGTACACATCTCTCAGTTGCAGCTGCAGTTGATCACGTGAGCCTGGTGCAGTGTCACTGCAGCAGTCCACAGTGACAATCTGATGGTCAGACTGGACAGCAGTAGATACCAGACTGGACAATGCAGGACTCAACAGGACCAGGAGGCAGTGCTGGATAACCAGAAGTGGTGAAAATCATCAAAAGAGTCCCAACACTTGGACCTCCCCGGTGGCTCAACGGGTTAAGTATTAGCACTATGAAACTATTGGCAGCCACTGCCACACGAGTTCGATCCCCGGCCAGGGAGATTCCCACATGGTGCAGCAGACCTCTCCTGCCTCACCCGCTGCTCCCCTCAGCAGTGTATTTCAGTCGACCCACCTATTCTGTCTCTGGTGAATCCTCTCACCACCCCGCACCTCTGGCCTACACCCCAGTTCTTGTATGCATAAATAAATCTTTTTTTGGAAAAAAAAAGTCCCCCAACACAGGCAAACTGATCACTGTTCAAAGTATTGGTTAGTACTCATGAGTACTGCTGGCCAGCACTGGTCACTGGACTGTGGTCTCAGAGACACCAGTGTTATAGCTCTTCTGAGCTGTTGGCATACAGATAGCTAGCAGTCTTGCAGAAATACCAGACTCAGTCCAATGGTGCTCTTTACTGGTGATGCCAGAATCAGGGCTGGATGTAGGTGCATCAACCAGGTCTCTGCATAGGTTTATGGATATCTGGGAGTCTGAGGAGTTCTGAAAATCTACAGTGATCTATGATCATATATGGAAGTCTTGATGTCCCTAAAAATATGTCTGTGAAAAGTAGATGAAGGTCTTCCCCTGAATCCTCTTCTGAAGTCCTCTTCTGAATTTCTTCTAAAGCTTTCTCCTGAATGAACCAAAACTGGCTCCTACTCTGGCTATAACCCTCCAAGGTTTGTGCCTTTCAAATCTGATTGGAAAAAATTCAACCCTAGCTGATTGGTGCTACTTAAGCACCAGTCAACTCACTTCATTTTCAGTTCCTTAATGTACTAAAAATCTGGAGAACTGGAACTGGAGAACTCAAACTTGATTGCTCCTTAGAGCTCAACCCTAATTAGTCCATTGAGCTCAAACCTGATTGGTTCATTTACAATTATCATTCTATCTTCAAAATGGAGATCCCAGGTGCCTCATCCAGAGGCCCCCCTGAATTGATGTCAGGACAGGCTGGTGAGCTGGTGAGTTAAGGGGATTCAGGGTTAGGGCTGGAGGTGCTGTGCCTGGGTGCCTCAGCGGGGCTGAGCATAGTGATGCAGAGGGTACCTCTGCAGGGATGGAACTTGATTCCTAGTGACTATGGGATGGACTGTGACTTGGAATCCACCATATTGGTCCAACATTTTGCAGGCTTTTCTGCCTCAGCACACACAAGGCTACTATAAACCTTACCATGGCATCTGCACAGCCAGCTTGCTGGGGGTTGGAGGAGATACAAGGAAATGCTGGCCACCACTGTTAGGCTCAGCACTGGCCCACAGGCTGCATGTGGCTAGGCTGGCTGCCAATACTCTCTGCCAAAACCCCAGTGAGGCTGTTCATTCTGGGTTAGCAGTGGCAGGAAACCACTGCTGTCTGGCACTGTGGAGTGGCCTGTGTGCTGAGGATTTAGACACCATGCCCTGCCACTCTGGTATCAAAACCCATGTACCAGTAAGAGGATTTACTCCTTTGAAGAAATGAAGAAGCAACTATAGGAGATAATCTAACCCTGCTAAAATTGAAGATGATGCAACATAAGCACAAAAAAAAAGCTGGCAAAGTGTTTTATGAGCTAGACCTTGGCCATGGGGAAAGGGATTAATTACTTCTGCGTTTCATTACTGCTAGTGAACATATTCCAGACCACGCTTCCATAGAGACATTTTACACAGCTGCTTCTAAAATGTTAGGAAAGAGCATTTACATGTGGGGAATGAGGTATAGTAGGGGCTGTTAACAACACCGTTGGCACCATAGATTAAGTTTATGTGAAGGCTTCCAGAATTGGCCTCAGATGCAGAAGTAGTAAAACTGGTAGCTATAATCAAAAGACACTTCCCCTTCTACTTCAGAAAGATAGACGTTGGTAAAGAAAATAGAAAACAATCAAGGAAATAACAAAAATGTGTTTTGGTTTTTTTTAATTTAATGGTAGATTAAAAAAAAAACAGTGGAAGGGAAGAAAATGTTAAAAAAAAAACTAGAAACAGCTGCTTGATGAATGCAGATCTATTCTAGAAATAAACACTTCTGTTTGGGAATTTTGGGAAAGAGAAACAAGGCAGAAAGATACTAAAAGTAAAATAAGATACATTTGAAGCAACTAGAAAATATTGAGTCACTTATAATAAAGAATAGGACATTCTAAAAAAAAAAGAAATATGGCAAGAATGAGTGTAGAGGAAAAGCTGAGACCAGTGATATATGGATGGGCATTTCTGAAAATATTAAAGTTTGAAGAAATGAAAAAAAAAAACAAGTATGGTTAAAATTGTAATAGTTTGGTTTTCTTACTGTCATAGTAAGTATCCTGATTTTATATTATTAAATGTTTTCTATTTTAAAAAGACTATTTTAAGGAAAAATTTTAAAAAGCAATAAAAAGAGATAGTAAATAACAAGTTCAATCTAGACATTCAATTACTGCAACCCATAGACTGAGCTTTTTTAATGATGATGCACTGCTTTCAGAATTTCTTATTTCATACTTAAAATATGATTTATAAGAATGTATTATTGCACTGTATTTCAGAAGTTTTCTAGATTTCATTCAAAATCAACAGATTTAATTTTAAATGTTACTCATAGAAAGAACTATATGTATCTGCATTTATAAATGGGAATTATTTCTGATTTTCTGCATTCAGAATACTGTTTTATCAAGCATACTGAATATATAGTTTGTCTAATTGTAATAGAAGATATAATTGGGCATTTTCATTTTTATATTAAAGCGACCTAAAAAAAAAATAGAGACATAGAACAAAGACATAAGACTTTGTAATGCTGCAATTTGTCACTTATTAAACAACATATGAAAAATAAGATATGCACAGTACTTAATATGTTTTTTCTAAGCATTTCACAGAGCTCTGTTCATTCTCATGGTAATCCTATAAAGTAGCTATTAGCTTAACCCCATTTTACAGATTAAGAAACTGGAAGGACTTGTTCAAAGCAATTAGGCAGCAGAATTCTCACTCCAAAATGAAATACTAGGTGTAAATTTGGACTTACTCTAATGGGTATCTTGTTGTCTTATAGCTCAGAGTATATAAGCCTTAGTCATAGACTTCTTACTAAAATTTTTCTGCCTTAAATACACATCAAAGGAAAAAGCTTTCATTCTAGGCACACAAGAAAACATATAATCATACTGGCACCAGGAAGAACAGTTATACTAATCACTAGATTATTTGCAAAGTCAATGGTGACTCTGAAGTGATGTGCGGGGTATCCTTCTCCACTGATTGGAACATGTCTATCTTTGTGTGACTGTGTGACAGTAGAGATGACATGTCACTGTGGAAACATACATTTCATATATATAGAGAGAGAGTTATTTATGTTTTTACATTTTGTATTCCCCTTGGGTAACCCACCACCAATTCACCCGTGATCCATCTCCATGGTCCCTTTTGTCCTTTTCTATTCCATTTTGTGCCCTTATCCTCCCCTCCCCTCGACCCCCCCCAACCCACTGATTGTCTCTCTCCTATTTGGTTTCCTTATAGTCCTGTTATAAGTGAAACCATTCAATATTTTTCTCTTTCTTTCTGGCTTATTTCACTGAGTATGATCCCCTCTAATTCCATCCATGCCGCTGCAAATTGCATGTGTTTATCTTCTTTGAGTGCTCAATAGTATTCCATTGTGTATAAATTTACAATGAACTCACACAACTCAACAAAAACAAAGCCAACAACCCAGTCAAAAAATGGGCAGAAAAGCTAAAAAGACAATTCTCCAAAGAAGAAATGCAAATGGCCAACAGGTACATGAAAAAATGTTCGACATCACTTATAATTAAGAAAATGCAAATCAAAACCAAAATCAGATACCACCTCACACCTGTCAGGATGGCACACATTAAAAATACAGGCAACAACAAATGCTGGAAAGGATGTGGAGAAAAAGGAACTCTTCTACACTGCTGGTGGAAACATACATTTCTAATGGAGTAAATTCTTTCAAAGACACTACAGAACTAAAATTCCCAAATATGTTTATAGAACTGTGGCTGTGCAGTATATATTTACTATTTAATATATATGACTCCACTAAAGCAATATATCTTATACTATGTTGTTATTACTTAAGAAGAGCACTCAGATAAAGTTAAATGTATTGGTCTGAATTTTATTTACTAAATAAAAATATTCAAGTAATACTTATCTATTTAAGAAAACAACCAAAGCTAAATTTTAAGCCACCTTTCTTGCTAGTCTGACAGGAGACCAACATTAACCATTAGTGGTGTTTCTGTACTGCTCACCTATAGTTACAGTTTGCGCAACAACAAACATGTTTAGAAAGTTCCAGAGCAAGATCTGGGGATTATTGTTCATGCTCAGTCCATTATAGCTACAAATGACATCTTCCTCATCCCAATCATGTGTTCCCTGTGGCAGCCTACTCCACAATTTTTGTATGGAGTACTTTTTATAGTACTTTTAAAATTTTTTCTAATGTTTTAAGCCCTGAGTCCTAGGGTCCTAACATGCAGCCTTTACTCTGGGTTCTGTCATCTCTCATCAGTGATGCCATGGAGTGAGAATGCTTCCCTTTTACACACAGGACTTAATTGTTTTTAGGACTGTTCCCCAGCGTAGGGAAAGTTCATATTTATATCTCTGTTCAAAACTTTCTTGAGAAGGAAACCTTCATTCATAGTTTGTAAGAATGGAAATTGATGCAAACATTGTGAAAAGTGATATGGAGAGTCCTGAAACAATAAATACTAGACATTTCCTACAATCTCAATATTGCACTGCTGGGTAGTTATCAAAAAATACAAAAAATATTCAGAGATATTTGCACCCCATGTTTAGTGCAGTATTATTTACAACAACCAAGAGTTG
>PVIJ01019356.1:0-23769 GCA_004024925.1 Scalopus aquaticus
CGCTACTGCCGACAGCTCCACAGTGCAGCGCTTAACCGCTGCGCCACCAGGGAGGCCCAATTGTGGTTTTTTTTTAAAAGATTTATTTATTTATACATACAAGCTGGGGTACAGGCCAGAGGCGTGGGGCAGTGAGAGGGTTCACCAGAGAGAGAGTGGGGAGCAGAACAAGCAGATCAGAAACACACTGCTGAGGGGAGCAGCGGGCGAGGCAGGAGAGGTCTGCCGCACCATGTGGGATTCTCCCCGGCTGGGTGTCGAACTCGCATTGTGCTGCTGACAGCTCCACAGTGCAGTGCTCAACCGCTGCGCCACCAGGGAGGCCCAGTTGTGGGTTTTTTTTGAGGGGTGATGGGAGTTGATCTGTTGTTTTACATGTTTGCATTTCCCATAGCATAATTCAGAGGGGTCAAGGACCGTATCTGTTCATAATAGCGGTCTGCAAACAGAGAATATGCCTAAGATCAGGGCGAATGCTAGTCCTTTCTCACTTCCCTTTTCAAAATCACCCTTTTCTCACTTTATGAAACAAAAGCCTACTGCTCTCAATATAAATCTTAATATGTAGCAAACCAGAAGATGTAAAAACTATGAGGAAGACAGTTTCTTCAAAGCAAAAGCTGAATATTGGTATTAGAACAGATTCCTTTAATTGAATCACCATAAACCACAGCAGGAGTTGAGTCTTCTCTGCTTTTTAGGTATTTTCACTAATGTTTTCTAGTCTGATATATCATGACCAGAGCCCTTACTCCTCCTAATCATTCTCTGGTTTCCCATACGCCTCGGGCTGAGTCAGGGCATCCTCATTGTTAACCTCCTGTTATGATTCACTCTTTATGGAAGAGTCCTCTCGTCTAATTCCTCAGCTCCCTATTATTTTGTGTGATGGTTTCAAGTAGCCCTTTGGATCATTCCAAGTATGTTTCACCAAATTTAACCAACCCTCAAATTGCTGAACCTTATGTCTTTTAGGAAAAGATTTGGATGGTCCTGGTGCACAAAATACACTTGCTGTTTGCTTCATACCGGCTTGTGGTTCTTTTAGTTGTTTACATAGGCATTTTCTCTCTCACCAAAAGTCAGAATCTAGGGTACATCCATTGTGTCTCTTCCGTGACCATTATTTCCTCTTATTAAGTTCTCATTTTCCTTCTAAGGCATCCATTAATTCACTCCCCTCTCCTCCCCACCCCTTCCACATCTATTGCTTTTATTCAGGCCTGGTGATTTCTCAACTGGGCTATTATAATGTCTGGTTAACTGGTCACCTCAGTTGTAATCTGCCCTTCTCAAATTCATTCTCCCCGATCATTTTTGTCTCCCTTAAATATTACCCAGTAACTTTTTATTCACCATAAGTCCTTTAACATGGCACACTGCAACCTACTCTTTCTTGTCTCTCCCCCTTCCTGTGCAACATACCATATTGTATTCCAGAAAGATGAATCTGCCTGCAGTTTTCTAAACCTGGCAGTCTTTGCCAGGCTTGATTCTCCGTCTGAAATGTTTTACCCATTCTTCTATCTAGATAATCTGTGTTCATTTATTCTAAGGAGCCTTCCCTGACCTCACAATCTGGGGCTAAGAATCAGGATATGTAGTCCAAAATTATCTGTACACTATCTGTATCTGTATATCTATCTCTGTAGCTTTTCTGTTAGAGTCTGATCTCATCAGACAATGATTTTGCCTTATATGTTTATTCATCCACAGCACTTAGTACAGTGCTTATGGTAGAGTCATCACAGTGTTGACTGAAACTTGGGACAATTGTATGAAATTCAGCCTTGCATAAATAAGCAAGATTTAATAGTTGTTTATGCGGGAATCTTAAAATCTGTTTAAAATGAGACTTTATTAAGACATAGGTAGTAAAGAAGGAAAATGCAAAGGCAAAAAAGGTAAGTTTGATAATCTTCAAATAATTCTAATCTAGTTAGAGATGGTCTAGACACGTTTTCTGCTTTAAACTCTGTCAAGTTCTGATGCTAGCTTCAGTTTGCCTGCACAGAAAGTCTGAATTACCCAGAACTTTAGGCAATGCCTTCTCTCTCCCATCTTCATGCCTTTATTCACACTTTTCTCTACCAGGATAACTTACACATCATAGGCTCATCTCATCTCTATGTCTCATCATGGCAGTTAAGTGCAAAGGCATTTCACAAAACAGTATGGACAATTTTATTGAATCTCAGCTTTATATCCTTAAAAGACTGATTTGTCTCTATGTATATTCAATTCAGTTGTATACATTTTATACAAAAATGTTCAAAAAGGGTACTTTATTTTTCCCCTGGGCATAGGAATTAAAGAAGGATTGATGCAGGAAATTTTTACTTCACCTTTGTAATATTTGGGAAGATTTCCAATTGCCCTTCTGGAAAGTTTGACTGGGCCTCCCCTGATTAGATTTCGTGTTCCTCCTTTCTGCTTCTTCTTTCTGTAAATTCTAGGGCATGGCTGCATGGTTTCAACAAGTTCTTATAGTATATTGTTGAATATTTGTCCTACTATCTACAAGTCTCTTAAAGTGAAATTTATTTCTGTACTGCCAACTGACTATAATACCTGAACAATAATAGAAACTAATTTTCTATTTAAAAAGTTCAACAAATTTCAACAAATATGAGGAATTGAATGGAACCCCTCCCCCAATGACTATCTGTCCTGGTGTTTCATTTTGTTTTGTTCTGAGGACAGGAGTAATTAGCTTTAGGAGAAGAAAGTGATTGCTCAAAGCTCTCAGATTTAATTTTTTAAGGTATAGTCCAAGATAAGAAGATTGTCTATTACTAGTCAAATTTACAGTGTTCCAAATTTCAAAGACTTATTTTTGTATCATTGCCAAAAATATACCAGCCCGTTGAAAATAAGTACTTAATTATTGGTCTAAGAATGTTCATAACAGCATTATTCATAATAACTAAAAGGTAGACACAACCCAACTGTGAATGAATGAAAAAATACATTGTGGTAAATGCATAAGTGGAATATTATTCATCCACAAAAAGGAATAAAGGAATAAAGAATAAATTGCAATACAAGTTACACCACGATGAACTTCAAAAATATTGTTCTGAGTGAAATAAGCCATACATGTAAGGCTATATATTCAGATATAATATGATTCCATTTTATGTAATCTGAAATATCTCTAATAGCTAAGTCCATAGAAACAGAAAGCAAATGAATGAGGAGTAACTGTTTAATATATATGGGATTTCCCTTTGGCATGATAAAGAATATTTTGGAAATAGAGGTAATAGTTGAACAACATTATGAGCATACCACTGAATTGTATACTTTAAAGAGGTTGATTTTATGTTTATCTGAAATTCAATTTTTATGTGAATTTCACCTAAATAAAGAAAATACACCAACTACTTACGACTTAGAAATAGGCAGTAGTCACACAGGTAAATTTTACAAGTCTTCCCCATCACGAAGCTTTAGAGGAGAGAAAAATTAATATGATAAAAATTTTATTCATTTATGGAAAGCTGTATTTCTAAGACCTTGTTCTGTTTCTCTCAAGTTTTAAAGGTTTTAGAAAAACCTTTATACAGCAGTATAGAACTATTGGGAGACAATGTCTGTAGCAATTAATTCTCTCTGTACCCTAACTATAAAAGCAAATTAGATGAATTTGCAAGTTTCACTTTGCTGCAGCTCTTACATTTGTTTTGAATAGCTGGACTTAGATGAGTTCTTTCTGATAATAATCAAAATTAATTATTTTGTTGTCATTAAATTATATATATACTATAATTCTGAAATTGTAAAAATAGAAGATTCAAGAATATGAAACATAGATTCCTTGAAAATGATGTAGTTTTTTTTGATTCAGCTATTAATATTATTCCAGATGTCATAGACTTGCTGTCATTTCTATGAGCGAATAGAAATGATTTTTCCATATGGAAAATCTTACGGATTTTATTACAAAATAATGTATATTCTTTATTAATATTACTAATGGTTTCTTAATGACATGCAGTAATAAAGACCTTATATATTTAATTTATAGTGAAAATTACTCAGGCTTAAGAGAAAGTTGCATTGAAATGAGCAGTGCACCATAAGTTGATATTATATGCATGATATCTTTTTTAGAAGTATTATTAAAATCCCAAGAGAAATGGTCTAACTTATGCTTCCAGTAAAACCCAAACATTCACCCCCTATCATATATATGATGAAAATGTAAGAGAGGGGATAAAAATGGAATTGCTGTTCTTAAGGAACTTACAATCTGGTGAGAGCCACACAACCCACACAAGCTTAATTAGATAACCTCATGTATAATACAGTAGGGGAAAGTTACAAACGTAGTGCAAGAATCAAAGAAATTATCTCAGTTTGAGGAAATTGGATGGAATAGTATGGGAACTGGACTTGGTTAGATAAATAAGAGTTCAATGGGTAGATAAATTGAAGAAGGATCTTCCAGCCAATGTAAAACAGCTTTGTCATCTTCAGAAAACTGCAAGAAATTGAATGGCAAATGAAGAGGAATAGAAGAGTGTGGGGGAGAAGAATGAAAAAAGGAGAAGGGAAAAAGAAAGAAGTGACAAGTACAGGAGGCAATGCTGTAGAAGTGGGCTAGAACCAGGTTAGGAAGGATTTTGTTGAGCTTGAACTTTCTCCTCTAATCATTAGCAAATCACTGAAGGAAGCCCTTTGGGGAATGACATGGTCAGATTTGTAATTTGAACAGGGAACAACAATATGGGAAACATTTTTCACAGGTAAGTCTGAAATCAGGAAGACCTACTAGCATCCACCATAATAGCTGAGGTTGGAGACAAACATGCTTGAACCAACAACACAAGGTCCCTGCTGATGTTGTAGAGAAGACTGGATTGAGAGAGGACAGCTGCTGACCTGCTGAGTGTTGAAGGGGAGGAGACAGAAGTGCCAGTAACTTAAAGTTTCTGGACTTTGGTTAGTGATGGTTCCATGTCATTAATGCACACAGTGAAAAGAAAAGTGGAATAGCTTCAGAGTGGGGATAGGGGCGCTCTGATGCCCCTATTGTTGAGTGAAGGACTGGTTAGCCCACTAGATGAAGATACACTATTTTATCATTTTTAAATGGTCATTTAAGACCCAGAGATGAAAGCCATTATCCAGGGAGAGACTGTAATGAGAGGGGGGCTAACAGTCGTGGAGAAAAACAAACTTAAATGGATTTCCTCATTTTCAAGTAAAGAAAATGTCACAGGAGGAGGAGGAAATCCAGAGAGTGTGATGTTATGGAGCTCCAGGGAGGAAATAGTTTCAAAGAGGGAATAATCAGGACTGTTAAATGTCAGGGAAAAACCGAGTAAAACGAAGACTGAAATGATTATTGGATTTATCAGTCAAGAGGTGAAATATAGTACAAGGGTAATTTCAATGCTATGGGGAGTTGGAATTCAGATTGCAGATAGAGAGCAAAGGAGACAAAGTTATAATTATTTTACTTATAGTTACATAACTTATAGTTATAATTATTTTACTTTATGAAATTTGTCATGCTTTATTTTACAAAGGTATTGTGCCAGTAAGATGACTGAGAAGGAAAGAAATAAAAGAGTTATTAACCAGGTGAAGAAAATTTTTCAGAGTGGCTTAGACTGTTCTGTTTTTTTTTTTTCCACTATCTTTAAATCATTTTTTTAGAAAATAGACTCATTGGCAGTTTGACCTTAAAAATTTTTCTGGTGAATCGGTGGTGGGTAACCTACGGGGAATACACAATAATGCAAAAGATATAAACAATAAAAAAAAATTTTTTTCTGGCAACTGGGCCTCCCTGGTGGCACAAGGGTTAAAGTCTCACCACTATTAAGCTATCACCAGCCACTGTGGCATGAGTTCAATCCTGGCCAGGGAGCTTCCCACATGGCACAGCAGACTTCTCCTGTCTCACCCACTGCTCCCCTCAGCAGTGTGTTTCAGTCAATCTGCCTTTTATGTGCTCCCCACTCTCTGTCTCTGGTGCATCCTCTCACTCCCCACCCCATACCTCTGGCCTATATCACAGTTCTTACATGTATAAATAAATAAAAATAAGTCTTTAAAAAATTTTTCCTGGTAACAGAACAATTCATCACTGAAAATTTTGAAGTTATTTGAAACAAACATATTATAGAAAGTTTCAGGAACTCCTTGGCAACAGAGAAACAGGCTTTCAACAGGGTAGTTCAGTACCCTGATAAGTTCAGATAACAGCATGAAAAGCAGATACGAGCTGGTCAAGGGCTATGCATGTGAAGATGCTGTCCACACAGTGGAATCAGTAACACTGATGGTTAGAATGGCCCTGGAATCCATCTGTTGAGGTTCAAGTTCTGGTTCCCACTTTCTCCCTCTGTGACTTTACCCTGGTTGTTTACATTATTCCGTCTTACCTATAGCATGGAGATAATAACTCAATCTACATAACAAGGTTCTGCCAAGAATAAATGAGATTGTGTTACTCTGGCATTTGGTGAGAAGAATGATGATGTTGATTGATACATTTTGCAAGGATTGATGATGATAACATTTCACATAGTTTATATAAATCAAGTTTAAGGCCTTAAACAGGATGGGATCAGGAAGGCAATAAGTGTAAATGAAAGGAGAAGTGGTGTAAGGACTATTTCAGGGCTGCTCCACCTGTAAGATACTAGGATCTGTTTTTTTTTAAGATTTTATTTATTTATACATACAAGCTGGGGTACAGGCCAGAGGTGTGGGGTGGCGAGAGGGTTCACCAGAGACAGAGTGGGGAGCAGAACAGGCAGATCAGAAATATACTGTTGAGGGGAGCAGCGGGCAAGGCAGGAGAGGTCTGCCACACATGTGGGATTCTCCCCAGTTGGGCCTCGAACTTGCATCGAGTGCTGCCAACAGCTCCACAGCGCAGCACTCAACCGCTGCGCCACCAGGGAGGCCCAAGATACTAGGATCTTGAGAAAGAACCAGTAAGGGAGACTAAACTGGATGGTTGTTGGGGCAGGAGGAAACCCAGGAGTGCATACTCATGGGAGCAAAGGAAAGAAAGTATTTAAAAAAAGAGTGGATGATCATTGAGCCAAATCATAGGAGTATGAAAAATGAGAATTGATCACTGGACTTAGCAAAACAGAAATCCTTGGTGACCTTGGTAAGAGCAGTTTGAGTGGACACAACACTTGGGTTAGCATGTATATGTGATCACTCACTATTACGATGAAAGAACTTGATTAAAAGTACATTTATAGTGGTAAATTTCAGTATATTTTTTTTCAAGCCAGAGACATACTAGCAAAAACAAACAAACAAACAAAAAAAACAATTGATAATCATAACCAACAAGCAATTAAAAATATAAATACTTACATATCTAAATGGAGAATCTAATATGTATATTATCTATGTATTTAAATCCATGGGACATTTACAGAAATTGCACATACACTTGACCAAAATATAACTCTTACATTTTTTTAAGGAAGAGATTTCACAAGTAGTTTTATTTCTAATAAACATAAGATATTAATAAATATATCTATAAATATATCTGATAAATGTAATAGTATGAGATTAATAAAAGGTGACTAAAATAATGTAACTGCTTGTAAATTTTTTAAAATACTCTTTTTGCTAACTATTGTATCAAAGTAGAATATCAAAAATGAAATATAAAACAATCAAGCAGAAAATAATACTTCCAATCATAATAGACACTATGAGACACTGTAAATTCTATCAAAGGAAAATTCATATGCTTAAATCATTACTAAAGAAGAAAGATAACCATTAAAGAAATTTAATAGTCACCCTTTAAAACAAAACAAATAACAAAAAGTTAAACAAGGAAGAGAATTCATTATAATAAAAGCAGAAAGCAATGAAATAAAAAGTGTACAAAAGTAGATACATTTAATAGCTAGTTATTTGAAAAGACTGATGGAATAAATAAATACTTCGTAAGTTTCATTAAAGAAAGAAAACAGAGAGCAAAATGTCCACTATTGGGAATAAGGAATGGGAAAAAAAGAAGGTATACTTGACTATATAAAAATTATAAAACTTCTATGACAAAAGGTAACAAAACCCAAAAACAAATGATAGATTAAAAACTGCCCGCTACTCAGTTACAAAAGCATATTACATATAAAATACAAGGAACTCTTACAAATTGGCAAATAAGTTGAACAGCAAAGATTATTAAAAGTGAAAATCTGAATAGAGAATTATAAATAAGCAAATCCATATGGATAAGCATATAAATTGCTCACACTTGCTTTCTAGCAATTCAGAAAATAAAAGTTGAAATACGTAGGAGACAGCACTTTTAGCGTGATAAAAACTAAACAGTACCCTCACTACTGCTGAGAATAAGTCCAAACAACCATTATCCTACATTGCTCCAGGAAATATTCATTATCTTTTTTTTATTTTATAATCTCTATTTCATCAATTTATATTTTCATACCAACAAAGACATACTCTATTTAATTTTGTTAATACCTATCCTTTTACTTTTTTTTATTTATATCTTTTACATTGTGTATTCCCCTTGGGTAACCCACCACCGGTTCTCCCGTGACCCATCACCTTAGTCCCTTGTGCTCTTTTCTACCCCATTTTGAGCCCTTACCTTCTCCCTCCCTCTCTGGGTGTCTCTCTCTTGTTTGGTTCCCCTATATTCCTGTTATAAATGAAGCCATTCTATATTTTTCTCTTTCTTTCTGGCTTATTTCGCTGAGCATGATCCCTTCTAGTTCCATCCATGTTGCTGAGAATTGCATGTGTTTATCTTTTTTGAATGCTGAATAGTATTCCATTGTGTATATGTACCATGTCTTCTTGATCCAATCATCTATTTTTGGGCATCTGGGTTGTTTCCATACCTTAGCTATTGTAAAAGTGCAGCAGTAAACATATGGGTGCATGTATCCTTTTGGATTAGTTTTTGTGTCCTTTGGGTAGATTCCCAAAAGTGGTATCGCTGGGTCATACGGAAGCTCCATTTTTAGCAGTTTGAGGAATCGCCAGACAGCTTTCCATAGTGATTGGACCAGTTGCATTCCCACCAGCAATGCAGAAGAGTTCCTTTTTCTCCACATCCTCATCAGCATTTGTTGTTGCCTGTTTTTTTAATGTGCGCCATTCTCACTGGTGTGAGGTGATATCTCATGGTGGTTTTGATTTGCATTTCCCTGATTATAAGTGATGTTGAACATTTTTTCATATACCTGTTGTCCATTTGCTTTTCTTCTTTGAAGAAGTGTCTTTTTAGCTCCTTTGCCCATTTTTCTTTTTTTTTTTGTTATTTTTATTTTTATTTATTTTTTTTAAAGATTTATTTTTTATTTATACATACAAGCTGGGGTGCAGGCCAGAGGCGTGGGGTGGCAAGAGGGTTCACCAGAGACAGAGCGGGTAGCAGAACAGGCAGATCAGAAATACACTGCTGAAGGGAGCAGTGGGCAAGGCAGGACAGGTCTGCCCCACCATGTGGGAATCTCCCTGGCTGGGCGTTGAACTCGCGTCGCCACTGCCAACAGCTCCACAGCGCAGCGCTTAACCGCTGCACCACCGGGGAGGCCCTGTTATTTTTTATCTGTGTCTGTTACGTTATTGTATATTCCCTGTAGGTTTCCCACCACCAATTCACCCATGAACTGTCACCACAGTTGTTGACTTTGTTTTTGTTGAGTTGTGTGAGCTCCTTGTAGATTTTTGTTATCAGTCCTTTATTGGTTGTATTGTGTGCAAAGATTTTCTCCCAGTCAGTAGGGTGCCTGTTTGTTTCGGTTACTGTCTCTTTTGCTGTACAGAAGCTTTTTATTTTGATGTAGTCCCAGCTGTTTATCTTTTCCTTCACTTCCTTCGTTTTGGGGCATGTGTCTTTAAAGATTTTGCAGAGATGTATATCGATCATGTAGAGTTTTCCCTATATTTTCTTCTATAAATGTTATGGTTTCAGGTCTTACAGCCAGGTCTTTTATCCATTTTGAGTTGGTTTTTACACATGGTGTGAGGTAGTAGTCTAGCTTCATTTTTTTGCATGAAATATTCATCATTACAGTGCTTTTGGACAGCAGTCTGATAATACATATTCAATTAAAAATTATAATTTTGACCTATACTGAAATATAACCTTGTAGGAAAAAAGAGCACTGATCGATAAAGTTGTATGTACATGGGTGTTTATTGCAGCATTTTTTGTAGTGATTTAAAAAAAAAGGAAAATAATGTAATTTTCCATCAAATGGTGTTGGTTAAATATACTAGGAGTCGCACTCTGAGATATTGTTCAGAGGGATTTAACTGAAACTATGCCAGATTCTTTGATTTGCATGAGGCAGTTTCAAGTGAGAACAGCAAGTCTATATGGGGTGCACAGACCTGAACTCCATTTTAGCGCGAGTGTCTATTTTTTATGATTGTTTGAGTATGACTAATTATATATCCTAAGCTGTGAGTGTGGATTTCCTCAGTAGAGCAAAAGCCAGAATGTGTGAGAAAATGCAAAATTGATGGAGAAACAGAAGATAAAGAAACATTTAAAACTATTATGTAGAGAAAAAAGTTTCATATGACCTCTTTATGCATTTATGTAAACTTTATATGTGCATAAATACACAACTAGAAATGAGTTAAAGTCAGATTTGGGGATAATGGAACTGCATTTCCCAAAATGCATTCCGTGGACAGTAACTTTCCCGGAGATACTCTTCTCACTTTCATGAATGACCTGCCCCACTAGGACTGTGGGAAGACTTGTGGAGACCCCCCCCCCCGCCCCCGCTGCCAAATACGATGTCTCCTTCTCTCTCTGCAGCTCAGGCAGAGCTTACCAGTTAATCCGTCACCTGCTCAGTGACTGGGTACACTATATACCTAACTTCAGCATCCCTGTGAAATTATTCAGGATATACTCTATAAAAATACATGAAAGAGAGAGGAGAGGCGGTCGCGAGACCATGACTGATAGGATTGTGAGGATTTATACACATAGAAACTGGGCATCACAGGATGACATCAGAAGTAGAAAAAAATCCCACAAATGACTAGTCAAACCCTAAATTGATCAAGGGGCGGTGAGGCTTGAGAAGGTGAGAGCGACTACCCAGAGTCCCCAGCGATGAGGGGCTGGTGAAGAGAAATCTGAAATCCAAATCCCAGGGTCTTGGTCCAGGGCTTTTTCTAGCACGCCTGACTCCCTGGTTCCGGGTTCTGGCTGTGCTCACCACTGACCGGGTGACCCCGTGTGGCATCTGGGGACCTTAGTCTCCTTCTCTGTGAAATGCACCATTTCTTTGACTTGGTCTGAGGAGTGAATAAGTTTTAACTCACAAGGTGCTTCTCGGTGTGGGGTCCATCATCACCCTCACCCGCTACTCCTGCCCCACACCATCTCCCTCACTCTACCTTCTCGCTTGTGTGATCTCACACACGGGAGAAACGAGCTTGTAGGAATGACCTGACTCCTAGGCAAGAGGGACTAAGGGGACACAGAGAAAGATAGGAAGGGGGGAGGGAGAGAAAGGGAGGCAGAGAGGGAACAGGAGAAGTGAGAGAGAAAAAGGGGAGAGGGTGAAAAGGCAATGGAAAAAGAGGGTCAGAGAGTAAGACAAAGGAGAGGAAAAGAGGGGAGAGGGAGGGAGAAACTATAAGTTGAAATTCTGTGTCTGCCTCCCTATACCTCTGTGTAATGAACAGTGTGGCAAATTGGAATGAATGAATGTGTTTTTAGAGTAGTAGTTTAGAAGGTAATAGTATTTAGCAATGAGACCATTTTTTCTCCCTGTTTATCACATAAAAAACAAAGAAAACATTGATATACACAGTGATACTTTATTTAGATTTTTTTATTCTGCTCAGTCATTACATTCTTTTCCTGGAAAGCTATTATTAACAGTGCTAATTGTAGTTCAGTGCAACAGCTCTCACAGGCTTGTCACATTTAGAAGCGATTTTTCAGTAAACTTTTGAAAGCCCTAATAATGGGAAAGACAAGACTCTCATCGCTCCTTCTATAAATACTAAAAGTACAAAAGCTGCTTGATGAAACCATACTGCCAAGGGATCAAATGGATTTTTCCCAATCAAATGAATGTGGGTTGCCCCAGCACAAGTCCCAAGTAAGACACTAAGTGGGTTGAAGTATTTATTGTGTCTAAAAAAGCTGTGAATGCTTTCATCTGAATATCAATATTCTTTTTTCCCATCATCAAAAAGAGTTAAGTAGTTTTGAATACCATGCTATTCCCGTTCTATAGTATTTAGTTTACTTTTTCACAATTTTACTCTGAAGCGTTTCAAAGATTTATAAGCTGAAGGAATTAGACAGTGAAGACCACTCACCACTCAGATTCTATTAACATCTTACTGTCTTGTTTCTTTTGGTTTATGTTGAAACTATGAAGAGAGATTCAAGGTTCTCTCATCTTTATATGTGTATGTGGCGTGGGAAATGCAAGGAAGTGCTGTTTGAGGCTATTTTGTTTTGGTAAAAAGCAATATGTGGACACTATGTATGGAATCACAATTATTCTGGCTTTTTTTTTTTTAACTCCATATCTTTTCATCCCTGTGTCCACCCATTAGTCAATCTTGCTGTTTATGTGCACTTCAAAGCGCTCTGGAACGTAAGTCCTCTGTTCCCTAAATACTTCAGTAAACGGTTATTTGTTGTTTGACATGCCCGGGACACATTTATCTGCACTGCAGTGAACAGTACAATGCAGGACACGGATATTTGGTGTAGGAGTTAGATTCCCAGATATATCGCTTTCTGCTCATTTCTAGAAAAAACACAGAGAAATAGCTAAGCAGCTTCTTGTCATTCTCTGGAAAAATAAATACTACCGAGATTATAAATAATCCCACATTTCTGACATCAAGAGGAAGGGCAATACGTTTGTTTCTCCCTTAAAGAAACCCTCCTATAAACTTATCACAGACTCCTATAAACACAGGCCTAATCCTCTGACTTGTAATAAGGAAAAGAATGTTTAGTTTTAAACATTCTGTTACATATTCAAGCAATAGAGAAAAACGATAAGGAAGAAACAGAAAGCAACTGAATTTATCATTGTTAATGTTCTGGTGACTAACTTTACCCAAACATCTCCATTCATTTACTCATTTATTCCTACAGCAAATAATTTGTTATTAAAAATTGATTGCTGGGCCTCCCTGGTGGCGCAGTGGTTAAGCGTTGCGCTGTGGAGCTATCAGCAGCAGCGATGCGAGTTCAACACCCAGCCGGGGAGAATCCCACATGGTGCGGCAGACCTCTCCTGCCTCGCCCGCTGCTCCCCTCAGCAGTGTATTTCTGATCTGCCTGTTCTGCTCCCCGCTCTGTCTCTGGTGAACCCTCTCGCTGCCCCACGCCTCTGGCCTGTACCCCAGCTTGTATGTATAAATAAATAAATCTTTAAAAAAAATTGTTTGCTGTACCATTAGTTTGCTATACTATATAACATTTGGGGGTCACATATACATGTGATGTATTTGTATGAGCTTCACCTTACTCACCACTGAAATTCTAGTGCCATTGCCACTATCAGATTTACAGCCCCCTTTCCTTTCACCCCCTTTCCCCTTCCTCTCTGGTAACCACTATATTTTTCAGATCCTAAGATTTATTTTTGTTAACTTGTTTGCTTTAGTTATGTATGTACCGCCTTTGAGAGAAACATTCAGTAACTGACTTAGACTTCCACCTTCTGATCTTCCCTTCCCTACCCCTTAGCATAATCACCTCAAGTCCATCCACGTTGTCACAAAAGGTAAGGTTTTGCTTTTTAATGGCTGAGTAGTATTCCACCGAGTCATTGTATCACATCTTTACCCAGTCATATGTCTATGGGCACATAGTTTGTTTCCATGTCTTGGCTACTGTGAATAACAACTAATTTTGTATGCCTGATGACTCATTCTGTGTCCTCAAGGTTCTATATCTGGTGACCATAGGTGCCATGAAGAAAAGTACAGGGTGAAAGCGTTGGCGACTAAAGGAGCTATTTTGAATAGGGTCATCAGGGAAATCCTTCTCGATGAGGTGACATTTGAGCAGAGGTATGAGTATGAGTGCAGAAGGGTGGGGACATCTGGACACATGGGCTGGCAAGCACTGACGCTGTGAAGTGAGTTGGCATTGGGGTGTCAGAGAAACTCAAGGAGTACCATGTGACTGGTGAATCTGGAGGGCAGGGGAGAATATGAGGAAGTTAGAGAAGTTACAAGAGTTGACTCCTCCAAGAGAGATGAGAAAGCAGTGGACCAGAAGAGGATCATGATCTGATTTAACTTCAAAGATCCACTCTGGCAGCTTTGAGGAAGACGGATTGTAGAAGACAAGGGAGGCAGAGGGAAATGAGGAGGAAGACTAGCAGGGATCTGGGGGAACAGATGGGGCAGTGGAGCAGTGCACCCACATGTCCTGTGCTCACAAATAATTCCACAAGAGCCAGAGCTTTATCGGCAAATGAGAACAAAGGTTCTATTTGGGGTCTTTAGGGAACTACAGTTGAGAAATACGTGAAAGTGCTCCAATGAGGGGAAAATGGGAAGCTTATGTTGGCAGAGCTGCCTCCTGCAGGTACACTCATGCAACTCTTTGAAAAGGGTGAGAAGAAGAGAAGCAAAGGGAGGAATGTGTGCGTGAGATAGAGCAGTGTCCGCGTCCCCACTGAGGGCAGAGGGCACGTAGCATTTATGGAGCTTCGCAAGTCGCCTGGCCGCCCTCTTTTCCAAACTCTCCAAACTCCAGGTGTCAGGGTCCTGGCTTATGAAGGTTGATCTATGCCCTTATAATTCTTTGTTATCAAATAGTCAAGGATGGTAGACATCCAGAAATTCTAGTCTCCTAGTACCCCCTGACTTCATTTTGGATGGTCTCTCTTGCAATTTTCATTTCATGATTTCTCTGTCTTCTCTGCAGAGATCATGTACTTGCACAGTTACATAACGGGGGCCAAATCTGTGCTGGAATATTGTTCAGACCCATCTTATTTACTCCTTTTTCTTTTGTTTCTCTCTCTCACCTTTTTCACTCCCCATTTTATACCTCTCTGCTTCTCCCTGCCAGTAGGTAACCCAAGAAACCAGCCAGAGGGAATACCTCTTTCATCTCTCTCCATTTATTATACATCACACATGGAGGGCTTTTATCTCTTTCTTTTTTTAAAGGTTCACTTTTTTAAAAATTTATTGATTTATTTATGCATACAAGCTGGGGTATAGGCCAGAGGTGTGGGGTGGGGGCTGAGAGTATTCACCAGAGACAGAGTGGGGAGCAGAACAGGCAGATTGACTGAAATACACTGCTGAGGGGAGCAGCAGGCAACACAGGAGAGGTCTGTTGCACCATGTGGGAAGCTCCTTAGCCAGGGATCGAACTTGTGCTGCAGTGGCTCTGGATAGCTTCACAGTGCTGCGACTTAACCTGTTGTGCCACCAGGTACGCCCTGGAGGACTTTTCTTAATGCATTGCTTTACAAAACTGGATCATATTATCTTACTTTGCTGTATTAATCAACATTGTTTGCTAACTTTTCTATTACTGGGTTGTTGGTTCTTTTTCTTGTGTTGCAGGAACATCCTAGGTGTTGACTCTTTTATGTCACTTGTTACAAATTTATCATGTATATCATATATATCATGGTTTCATAGCATTTGGCCATACTTTAAAAATATCTTGCCTAAACAATTCTGTCTGTCTTGTAGCTTCTGGGTTTCTCGTCTCTTTAAATCATCTCCCCTTACTTACACATGTATTCCAAATTTCTTCCAAAATTTACCTTTTGTTTTAACTGATTACATGCAGTTTGAAATACAAGTCAAATCAATACCACATTTAATTCTTGTGTGAACCCAATTTTGAATACCAGAAATATGGTTTCTCTTATTTTTGCTTTAGTTATTTTTAAAGTTTTATTTTTATTTATTTATTTATGCATAAAAGAACTGGGGTGTAGGCCAGAGGTGCAGGGAGTGAGAGGATTCACCAGAGACAGAATGGGGAGCAGAACATGTGGATCTACTGAAGTACACTGCTGAGGAGAGCAGCAGACGGGCAAGACAGGAGAGGTCTGCTGCGCCATGTGGGGAGTTCCCTGACTGGGGATTGAACTCATGCCACAGTAGCTGGCAACATCTTGATAGCTGAGAACTTTAACCCCTGTGCCATCAGAGAGACCCTAGTTTTAGTTGTTTTTTTTTTAACGGTCATGCCTCTCAGACTACCATTGCCAATGTCAGCAATTACTGTTCCAGAAAGTGTTGATCTCCTTTTTATTACAGTTATCTGTGTTTATGTCTCCCTTCCTCTACTAGATCTTAAGTCCCAAAGTACAACATCCAGCTTCCCTGTCACCATCACGATGGCACCAATCTCATTAACAGATTCTACAGACACTGGATTTGCAAGCAGTTTCCCCATTCACCTTTATGCCCCTATGCTGGTCCTCAGCTTGGTTGCCCTCGGGTCCATTTCTCATTGCCCCCGCCCCTAGTCCCACACTAGGAGGCGGGATGGGGGGCCAGTGCCCACTGCCTGCGCTTCTCTGCCCCTCATTAACTGCCTCCAGCTGGGTTCAATTACTGGGAGACACTCGAGGAGATTGAAGAGAGGGAGGGAGGGAGAACAGGGTACTCCTCCTCCTTCTGTGAGTCAGACAATGTCTCTGGAGACAGCTAACTCACCTCCAGGATCCCAGTTCCCTCATTCTAGTCCCCAGGCGCCCATATGACTACTTCCTCCCTTTGCACCCCGAGGTAGTGGTGGCTTCCTCACAGTCTTCACTTTGGCTTCTCAGCCATCATCTAGGTAAATCAACTCCCTACTTTAAAAGCCCTATATTGTCTTCTTGATTCTGCCCTGATGCACTCTCCAACAGGATTAAACCTGACATCTTAACTAGAGAAGATGCTCAAATAATGTTTTTATGCAATTGATATCATGATAGCCCTCCATACTTCAGCACAATTCCTGGGAAATGCTCATTCTTCCCTATTTTGCACCAAATGGTGCTGAGTGTTATACAGCCGCCATCTCCAAAGCAGCATCCTGGTGTCCCAGGTCCACTGATGGTGCTGTTCTTGTTAACATTGCTTACACCCTGGATGTTCTTCAGAATTTCTCTGTCCTTCATTGCCATTTCAAAAGTATATCTTCACCTGTGATTCCACTCAATGTCTAGGCTATTAAAATCCTTCCTCTTTGGGCCTTCATGCTCTCTACAGTCCAGATGGCCTGGCATCATTTATTAAGGGATCAAGTAAGTATCTACTGAGAGCTACCTGCCGAGCAGTATGCAAAGCAGAAACTTGAGGGTCATCAAGATAGTGTCTTTAGGACCGCAGTAGGTTCGCGATTATAATGCAGAGTGATAAAGTATATTGTGGTAGGCAGAATTCTAGATGGCCCCAAGATCTCTTACCACTGGTGTCCATGGCCTACATATGAAGGGGTGGTCACCCCCTTGACTAGGGTAGATTATATGTCAGAGGTAATAAGTAGTCACTCCTGTGATTCTGCAAAGTTCCATGAGACCACGCCTTAGCAGAACATGGAGGGCAGGAGCTGCGCATGGCCGTATTGTAGAGAAGCCAGTGGGAAGGGCCTGGGTTGGAAGTGGGCTCCAAGCTACAGCCTTGAAGAAAACATGGGCTGCAGCCCCATAAATGCAAGGAAATAAATTCTCCCAAGAACCTGAGGAAGCCAAACTTTTCCCAGTCCAGCCTGCAGATGAGAATGCAACTGACGACCACCTTGATTTGGGCTCAGGACCTGAACCATAGAAAGTGTAAGAAAATAAGTTGTGTTCCTTCACGCTGAGACACTTTTGGTGATTTGTTTCATAGCAACAAGTAAAACAGATTTGATAGGGGAAAGCAGAGGACACTATTAGTAGACATAGCACAAGATCGAACTAGTCTATGATCAAGGAGGGCTTCCTAGAGAAAGACTCAAAGCAAAGAGCTGAAGACTCTGTATGGATTAGTCAGTCAAGGGGCTGGGAGTAGGGACAGGAGGATACCCAGGTATTCCAGATGGAGAATCCTACAAGAGTGTGTGTGTGTGTGTGTGTGTGTGTGTGTGTGTGTGTGTGTGTGATTGAGAGAGAGAGAGAGAGAGAGAGAGAGAGAGAGAGAACATAAACTTTTCTTTAGATTTCCAGCAGGTTGCTGATTACATCTAACTCTAAAACGTACATGAATGATATGTTTGAGGACTCTTCACCCTGTCCTTCTACTCTGTCCAACACTCATCTCATTCTGTACAACAACCTCCATCTGTGTTAGGGTAGAATTGTGTTTTTCATATGTTGCAACTCCTATCCCAAAAATGTTGCCATAAATATCTGCACTATAGATAGCAGCTTCTTAGAATCACACAGGTCTGCCTCATGCCTCGGGCAGCAATATTTCAGCACCCCCAGGATGTGGGTTCCCATGAGCTGGCCACTCGTGGGCCACTGTGACCTATTTGTGTCTGCAAACCACAGCAGAGCAGCCCTTGACACCTACGGGGTATGGCCCCGTATCGCGAGGCCGGCCTGGGACACCTAGGCCGCTGTTGACCTCACTACGTGACTGTCTCGTGGCGGTCTTGGGATAACCCTTCCTGTGACAGCGTCATACTTTGCTGGCGCAAATGGCTCTTGACGTGTGGACACGATGTCCACTTCGCTGTCCCTCGTTAAACTTTGTCCCCATTCCCACCCCACCCTCCGGACCTCATTCCTCATACCGCTGCCACACGATCAGCTCTTACTAGCTCGCGTGCTTTCAGTAAATGGCACAAGAGCTTCTGCTCAAGCAGCAGAGTCTTGTCTTGCAAACCTGCTCTATGACTGTTGTGTCCCTCATTGCGCTTCCACCGCAAAGTGGTGACAAACTTCCTGTCGCAACACCAGGACACTGTCCTGAACTTCCTGTCAGCCAGCAGCTCTCTACCCAGAACCCCACAGCTCAGCCGTGCAGCGCCTTTGTGGGATCACCATCACCCCTGCTGAGTGTCTCTGGGGAGCTTCTCCCTCCTTGGTTTGGAGGACCAGGACCATGTCCAGTTTATGTTCTGTCTTGTTTTAGTTTCTATTATTATATCATAAATACCTGCTGACTGGCTGCTTTATTTTCTGTAAGCAAGATTTATTGCTGTGCTGGGTTATTCAGAACAGAAAGCAAACGTCTCTCACCACCCCCAGCCCCCAGCTCCCCATTCCGACCCTCTTTCCGCAGAAGATAAGGTGCGGTGGAAACGTGGACCACAGGTTAGAAATTTCATGTTTGTTCCCAATCCAGGGTGTAGCTTAGCTTTTCTTTCTTTCTTTTTTTAAGATTTATTTATTTATGCATACAAGCTGGGGTTACAGGCCAGAGGTGTGGGGCGGCGAGTGGGTTCACCAGAGACAGAGCGGGGAGCAGAACAGGCAGATCAGAAATACACTGCTGAGGGGAGCAGCGGGCGAGGCAGAAGAGGTCTGCCACACCATGTGGGATTCTCCCTGGCTGGGCGTCGAACTCACATCGCTGCTGCCGACAGCTCCACAGCGCAGCGCTCAACCGCTGCGCCACCAGGGAGGCCCTATAGCTTAGCTTTTCTAAGTGCATATTTTGTGCCTAGCATTGTAGTCCGTGTTTTCCATGGGGAACCTCCTTCCATCCTCACAGCAAGTTTAGTGGCACACGTAGTTGTAGACTCTCCATTCTATAGACAAGGAAACTAAAGCTTAGAGAGAGGCAGGCAGTGGCAACACATTGAGACGAACCCCAGCATTGCCCAGCAGGTTCCACTGCTAGGGTAGGAGTCTGTCATCCAGGCATGAAGTCCTCCCTGACCACAGGATGAGGTCGAGCCTGGGATGCTGTCTCTTCTGGGGGATTAGGGGGTTACACCTGGCACTGAACTGAGCTCTGAATTGAGACCACTCGGACTGAATCACAGTTCTGCCGTTTATCGACTTTGTGGTCACAATCCCAAGCTTCAGTGACTTCACCTATAAAGCGGGGACAGTAGTGACCACAGTTCTCATAGAAGAGCCATGAAAGCTAAACAAGATAAGGCATGTGAAGGGTTTATTCCAGGCAGCTAGTAAGCATGCAAGAAAAACTGGAGTGTTTGTGTTATGGACCTCAAAGGGAGCTGAAGCAGGTGCACACACGGGGTCTGCGAGGCTCGCTAGAGGGAGAGAGCAGCTGCTCTCGAGTCAGCGTTCCTTCCGAGGCGCAATAGGATGGCTGTCGGGTATGTTGAAAGTTGAAATTTCCTGGAAAATATCATCTCAAAAATACTTCTACAATTTTTTATAATAACCAGAGAAAGAAACTATAAATGAGTGTGTTTACCTTTGATTTTTAATGGTGAACTTTAGTCATATTGTTGTAAACCATAAAATATTTCTGCTGGCTCCCAAGTCCCCAATAACTGTGCTCTAAGGTATGGAGGATGGTGTATAAGGGAGAGACTCAGAACAGCTTTCCCAGTGAGCAGAACAAGGGGTCAAACTGGCTTCCTTGCGAGGGAGCTTGCAAAGAGTAAACCTCAACGCGCTCAGATTCCAGGACTTTGCAGATAAACACTGGAAATGAGGAGTATCATTCATTTTAAAGACTGATTTCCTGAAAAACACAGATGTGGAGAGAGAAAAATCTCAGCATTTTAATCTTTTTAAAATACGGTTTCCTTAAAATACAGTGGGAAAGGGCTCTCGACTGCGAGCCAAGAGATGTGGGCCCCCACGCTGGCTTCACGAGCTGTGTGGCCTTGGGGGGCTGCGTCCTTGTCTTCACAAATGAGAGGCTGAGGAACCCGATGGGACGGAGGGCCCCATGACTTCCTTCCAGCTTTTATATCCAGCGGAGTAAACGACTTGGGATCTTCTACTTGCTTATTTTTGGTATCTTTTATTTTTAAGTGGATGATCACCTCTGAAAGCACACATTTTAAATACAAGCCTGAGTTTAAGGCATCTTGGAAAAGCAGCTTGAAGGCTCTTGGCTGAGGGAAAATAGACTGTAATTAGCTGCTGTAGAATTACAATTTAAGTGACTTCATGTGAGTATTCAGGTTATCCTAGGCATAAAAAGAAAGGGAACTTGTGGGTTTATCATTTTTTAAATCATAACTATCTCAAAATGTACATAATTGATAACCAGGTAGAATACTAAACCACCATATATTATAAATAAAATGTATTTTACATGGAAATTATTATTATTATTTTTTAAAGATTTATTTATTTATACATAAAAGCTGGGGTACAGGCCAGAGGCGTGGGGCAGCGAGAGGGTTCACCAGAGACAGAGTGGGGAGCAGAACAGGCAGATCAGAAATACACTGCTGAGGGGAGCAGCAGGCGAGGCAGGAGAGGTCCGCCGCACCATGTGGGATTCTCCCTGGCTGGGCGCCGAACTCCCATCGCGCACTGCTGACAGCTCCACAGCGCAGCGCTCAACCGCTGCGCCACCAGGGAGGCCCCTACATGGAAATTATAGTCGGAGGAAGCAAAACCTTCCAATGAATTATTATTTTCAAATATTCAAATTAAAGCAGCCATCACATTTCCCAACAAACTTATGTGTATTTGTATAATACTATATATGTGAAATCTTGCAAATAGGCTGAGTGAATTTCAAAGCATGATACATTTTGCGAAATAGGCTTCGACATGATTGTACTCCTGGAAATCATCTGGACGTGCTCGCTGCAGGGAGCTGTGTAAATCCAGGAGCTGTGGCGCTCATGTGACATCCACCTGATGTCCACGTTACCTTTATGTGGCATCAACTGATGGTCACTTGGAGGTCACATGATGTCCACGTCACAGTCACATGGTATCTAGTCAGAGCTGGTTTGAACTACTGTAATATAGTCAGAACCAGTTTGATTGGTTTTAATCATGTAGACCGGTTTGAACCAGTTCACACCATTTTGAGGAGGTTTTGTCTGGTAAGAATCAGTTTGAACCAGTCAAAATTGGCCAGAAACTGCCTTAACCAGTCTTATCCATAGACAACCTATTAGAAGCTGTTTTTTTTCTGGTCAGAACCAGTTTGAACTGATTTGAATCAGTCAGAACCAATTGGAATCATTTAAAATTGGTTTTATCTGTTCACAATCAGTCTGAACTGTTTTAATCTGATCAAAACTGGTTTTCATCAGTTTTATGTGTTTGTGAACAGACCAAAACCACTCAGAACCCGTTTGGACCGGTTATCTGGGCAGGACCAGTTTGAACCAGTCAGAGCTGGTTTTATTCAGTCATAACTGAGGCCCTTTATGCCTCAGTTTCATCACATCTAAAGTAGGAATATCAATACCACACTTCCCTAAATCTTCATGGAAAAGTAGTATACTGTAAATAGGCATTGAGTTGTTTGTCCATGGTCTAACAGCCAATGGAAAGTCCTTTCCAAACTGAGGGAGCTGACAAGTTTCCCTTGGCAAATGAACTGGCATCCTCCAAAATCTCTGACTTCTGGTTTATAGATCAAGATTTTGTTTCATGTTGCCATTGTTAATTTTGTTACTGGTCGTATTTCGGTTTTCCCTCTCCCAGGAAAACTTAGGAGCAAACATACAATTTATAGGCATCTTTTGAAACTGCAGCTTCCTAACTCTTTCTGTCAGGTTATCTAATTTCTTTCATCAAATTGTATGACAGTTATGCAGTACTATTCCTGCCATAGGGAAGTCAAGCAGTTTGGGAATATCTCTCAAATTCTTTCTCTGTCCTATCTGCATTTAAAAATGTATTATTATTAGTAGTAGTATTACATTTTATTGAGGTAATGTTGGTTTACATCATTATTTGTACTTTGGGAGTATAAGCCCCCCCGCCATATGCCCTTCAGGTGTTACTACCATAGTGCACCCACCACCAAAGCAACTGTGTTCCCCACTTTAGTCCATTGTGCTCTCTCCCCACTTTGTTCTCACCCTTTCCCCTCCCTTTTCCTATGGATTCCTCAGTTCTATAATCAGTTTTCCAGGATTAGTTTTTAATTTTGACTTTATCTCTTCCTTTGATTAGTTTCTCTATATTCCACTGATTTTTCTTTGACAAATAATGAAGAGATGTAGATAGCATAGCCAGGCCTCTCCCCAGAATACTGGTAAACAATTAGCAGAAGGAAGTTCCCCCCAAAAGTGATAGGATAACAAATAGAAAGTATTCAACCCTTTAGGCAAGTGTACACACACTTGTGCACACACACAGATGCTCATGAATGTTTTCACCAAATTCCACCTGTAGGAAATATTAGAAAACCTTATGCTAACATGGGATTCATATAAATAATGATAGCTCTGTGATTACCATTAGTAAATGGTAATTGTGTGTCCTCTAGGTGGTATTGATGAAACTGGTCTTGTCGAAACTGGTCTTGTCTGAATGGAAGCAGCTGCCTTCTGACATGGGTGAGCTGCTACTTCTGAGCGCTTGACTTTGGTTGCTCTGGGACATATAATGGCCATTCAGTCAACCTTAAAGTATGCACTGAACAAATTCTAACTAAACACTGTGTTTAAGTGCTGAGACCAGTGAGCTACTACGCCAGGGAAATGGATGTCTTGAATGTTTCTAGGGTAACAGTTAATCTCTCCCAGCAGCAGGTCTGTTAGAAAATAGGGAGATGGGAATATTGAGACCCTTTCAAGTTAAAGGAAACTCTATATTTGAAGATTAAGGTCAATAAAGAGATGCGTGTTCTCTCTCTCTCTCTCTCTCTCTCTCTCTCTCTCCTCCCACCACCTCCCACCTCCCCCCCCCTCTCTCTCTCTCTTCC
>PVIJ01019357.1:0-11377 GCA_004024925.1 Scalopus aquaticus
TCAGGTCGACATAAGAGCACTTCATTTACCTTAGTGTTTTTCATTCCAGCTGTGGCCCAGGGTCTCTAAAGGTGACAGTCTGTCTTTGTGTTTGCTCCATTGCATTTGGGTTTTGTAATTCCTTGGAAAGGACAGCCGTGTGTGTGTGTGTGTGTGTGTGTGTGTGTGTGTGTGTGTGTGTGTGTGTAGAAGAACTGGGTGTAGGCCAGAGCCACGGTGGGGGTGGGTGGGTGAGATGATTCACCAGAGACAGATTGGGGAGTTGAATGGGCAGACTGACTGAAATCCACTGCTGAGGGGAACAGTGGGGTGAGACAGGAGAGGTCTGCTGCACTGTACGTGGGTCAGCTCCTTGGCCAGGGATGGAACTCAGGTTGCAGTGGTGATAGTGCTGAGACTTAACCCCTAGGCCACCAGGGAGGCCCAGCATCTGTCTTTCTTGGACTGATACTGGTGAGAAGTTTTCTGTCCCAGCATATTTTCCATAAGCGATCACCTAAGTGGTGTGATTGGGACAACCTAGCAAAATTTATCCTTGCCCCAAAGTATCATTTGGTAATAGTTAATGATAATTAACTTGAGTGTAGGAGTTAACCTTAATAAGCATCTTTATTTCACAGATATTACCTCTTTAATCTTCATAGGAATTATGTGAGGGAAACTTTGCTGTTGTCTCTCATTGGAAATGAAGAAACTGAGACTGGAGATGTGATTTGCAAGGTTACAGATACTGTAAATGGCAGATCCTGGGAGTCTAAACCCAACATCTCTAGAAAAGCCCTAGCTGGGTCTTTACATGCAGTCCTATACCCTGGAGACCGATGTCAAAGTGAGATCTCACAGATACCTGATCCCTGCCTCACCATGGGCCTCTTGGAACTGGACAGAAGTTATGAGTGGGGACAGAGCAGCCAGTGCTGAGAGCCCAGTTCAGGGAGGTTCATGAGGGCCCTGAATTTCTCCCAGAGCAGCCGTCATTCCACATAACTCAGCTCATGTCCTCACAAGTTAAAATGAGGGTTGAGGAACAAAGTGTGGACAATCAGACGGGAATCAAGCATTTATTAACTGCAATTAACCAGGGGTGGCTAATGTGATCCCTCTTCTTGTTCCAGCACACAGAGGGGAGGGGAGCATGAAAGTTTCCGCAACTTAATTTTCTGAGAATGGTGTTTGAAGTTGGAATGAGATAATGGACATGAAATCCCTTTGAAGCCGCCCTGCTGTGTGATGCACTGTTGGCTCCCTGGATTCCCCCAACTTCAGGGGGCCACCTCCTGAGTGGCCCACCCGCCTCCATCACACCCAGATTAACAGTGGAAGGCAGACACAGGCCTGGGGAGCTGAAGTACAGTGCAGAGCCCACATTGATTCTTCCTTGCTTGTTCATGTTTTGGGAGTTGTCTACCATGTGGGTAAACTGAGGACTCCTTGGCACACACCTAGTGAGAGACAGACAGGTTCCCTGTTCTTTGGAAATTATCCCATGGAAACTAAGTAGGTAAAATGAGAGTTTGTAGCATACTGAAAGATATCATTTGTGGGTATCTAACTAACAAATACAAAGACACTAATTCAAAGAGAAATATGCATCCCCATGTTTATTGAGCCATTATTTACATAGCCAGGAGCTGGAAAGAATCAAACTACTGGGCTTCCCTGGTGGCGCAACGGGTTAAGCGCAGCACTGTGGAGCTGTCAGCAACTGTGGCACCAGTTTGATGCCCGGCTGGGGAGATTCCCACATGGTGAAGCAGACCTCTCCTGCCTCGCCCACTGCTCCCCTCAGCAGTGTATTTCGGTCCATTTGCCTGTTCTGCTCCCCAATCTGTCTCTTGTAAACCCTTTCACTGCCCCACACCTCTGAACTGCACCCCATCTTGTATGCAAAAAATAAATACATCTTTAAAAAAAAAACTAGTTTAAAAAAAAAAGAATCAAACTACCCATCAACAGACGAATGAATACACAATGGAATACTACTCAGCTTAAAAAAAAAAGAGACAAATTTTCGCCATTCTCAACAACATAGATGAACCTAGAGGGAGTTATGCTCAGTGAAGTAAGTCAGGCAGAGAAAGACAAGCTCCGTATGATTTCACTCACATGGTGTGCAGAGAAGACAAACAAACAAATGGACTAAATAAAACAAAAATAAACTTTTGAACTATAAGGCCAATTAGTGGTTCCCAGAAGGGAAGAGGACAATAGTACAATGGATGGAACTGGACATTTAACAGTCGACTTAATGTAGTGTGTCCACAGGCTGATTTTCAATGATGTCCTCCTGAAACTTGTAACATTATATAATTTTTTTTTAAGATTTTTTTATTTATACATACAAGCTGGGGTACAGGCCAGAAGCGTGGGGCGGCGAGAGGGCTCACCAGAGGCAGAGTGGGGAGCAGAACAGGCAGATCAGAAACACACTGCTGAGGGGAGCAGCGGGCGAGGCAGGAGAGGTCTGCCGCACCATGTGGGAATCTCCCCGGCCGGGCGTCGAACTTCCGTCGCCGCTGCCGACAGCTCCACAGCGCAGTGCTTAACCGCTGCGCCACCGGGGAGGCCCCATCACATTATATAATGTTAAAACACTATAACATTATGCAGTGTTACGTCAATTTATTTTTTAATTGTTGCATAGAAGAACCTGTGTGTAGGCCAGAGCTGTGGGGGTTGAAAGGATTCCCCAGAGACAGAGTGGGGAACAGAACAGACGGATTAACTGAAATCCACTGCTGAGAGGAGCAGTAGGAAAGACAGGAGAGGTCTGCTGCGCCATGTGGGTCACCTCCCTGGCCGGGAATCGAACTCAGGCCACAGTGGTGACGGTGCTGAGACTCAACCCCTAGGCCACCAGAGAGGCCCCCTGTTACTTTAATTAAAAAAAAAAAAGGGTATAATCCCATTTCCATCACTACTTAGCCATAAATCCTTATTTCATTTCCCTCCAGCAACTTTGGCTCAGTGATGAAATGGGCATGATAATAATCGTGGTTAACTCGTAGGGACAGTGTAAGGAAAGAGATGAGGTTGACACAGTGTCTGGAGTTTACTATCATCAGGGCCAAGAGCAAACGTGCATTCCCTCCCTCCCCACCCCCGCTTTTGCTAGTGGTCTGAAAAACAGGACAGTAGGGGCCTAGACACTGGAGGAACCGAGTGGGGTTTTCCTGGAGTGGATGGAGTGCTATTCTCATGCTCTGGAACCCCTGGGTGTGGCCAAGGCATCCTGGGTCTGTGGGCTATAGAGAGCAGTCTTTGTGTGCGCTGAGGTTTGGCCTGGAGGCCATAAAGCCTGGGTCATGTAGCGTTTCTGACACAGTAAATAGAGCCTGTGCCATGAGCTGCTAGGTTCCAGGTTCTAATTCCCCTTGCAGGGCAGAGCCTTTTGCAGCTGCTTCTCTGCTGGGTCACTTGCATTCTTTCTGCACCTCTGTGCTTTTCCTTTCTCAGAACAAGTTTCTCAAGACTAAAGACTAATGCCTGGGCTCTTGGCTTGTCTGGAGAAAAACAAAGCCATTAATGATAGTTAACATATTAATTGCAGAAAGTGCTTCTTTAAGTTTCTGTTGGCAACAACCTAGTCTTCTAACAGAGCAAGTGAAGTGCGTCCAGATTCAATTTAAAACCTGACCAGGCAGGGTTCTTAATCTTCATGCTTCAGGTTTTCGTTATTACCGTTGCCAAACACCAAGCTTATAATTTACAAGTAGTACCCGTGTGTCACTGAGAAAGAAACCCAAACCTAAAATAGAAAGGAAACTCAGGAAAACACCAACCCAGATAAATAAATCTTGTCAAGTGCAGAAAGCTGGTGAGCCTGTGCTCGAAGTTAACACGGATTGCTTCAATTTCCATTAATTAAAACAAGTGTGTTCACACCAAGCCAGAGAAAAGCAGCCGTCCTCGGCTGCTTCACAAAGTGTTCCCACGTCACTTCCTGCTCTTTTTCCTTCTCCTGTTTGGCTGATGGTTCAATTCTTAGGTGCTAAACTGTTCTTTCTGTAACAGCAGGCACTGGGATTACGTTAACCTACAGCACCTCTCCTGGAGGGCCTCCATCATCATGACCCCGACCCAGACCTTTGTGTCCTTGCCCCGCTACACCCAGCCCCAGCCAGCTGCATTTTACGTCATCGTCGTACCTGCTTCATGTGTGCAGGAGAATCTCCTGAGAACAGAATCCCTCAGCCCAGCGTGTGTGCTGGGCCGATGGAGCTGGGCGGTTTAGGGTAGGAACATGTGTACCCGTTGTTAGGGATTGGATGAGAGTGAGTGGGGCAATTGCAAAGCATTGACTGTAAACCCAGAATCTTCAATCTCCTTTTCCCTTTTCCTTCATGTCTCTGCCCATTCCCAAATCCTGCTAATGTTTTCTGAATTTTTTTTTTTTTTTACATTATCCATCTTTCCTTTTTTTCCCTTGAGTGATGGTTAGTATTATGCATCTGTTTAGCCAGGCTGCAGTGCCCAGTTATTTAATGCAATACTAATCTACATGCGTGTGGCTGGGAAGGTATCTTCTCAACATGGTTAACATCCACAATCAGCTGGCTTTAAGAATAAGAGATGATTGCTGAGGATGTGGTGAGCCTCTTTCTATCAGCTGAAACAGTGTAGAGGAGGAAGAAGTTTTCTCTGCCTTCTTAGGTCCAGGATACCTGCAAATTGACAAAAGATGAGTTAATAGGAGGAAAAGGCAGTTGATGTCCCCGTGGGATGCACATAGAGCAGGGGACTCAGTGATGGGTGATGCAGAGGAGGGGTTAAAACCTTAATAGGTAAAGGGGGGTGAAAGCACTGCTGGGGCAATATCTTTTCACAAAGATTAGCAGACTTTCAGGAGAACAGGTAGGAGATAAGACAGGATGTGATAACGTTTGTCTATGCAGGTAGCAGTTTTTCTATCTCCTCAGAGCCATAAAATCCCCTGTGCAAGGGAGTTGAAGTAGGTTTTATTGACATCTGCCTTCTGAAAGTAAATCTGCCCTCAGGAGGGGTGTCTGACAGCCCTATTTCCTAGATAGGGGAGCTCTGAGGCTTTGCTCCCCATCTGTTGACTCTCAAAGGCCTTTATTTTTTTTTAAAGATCCATTTGCTTTATTTTCTTTTTTAAATTTTTTTTTTTTTTTTTTTTGCAAAGAACTGGGGCAGGCCAGAGGTGTGAGGGGGTGAGAGGATTCACCAGAGACAGAGTGGGGAGCAGAACAGGCAGACTGACTGAACTCAAGACAGAAGAGACCTGCTGCGCCATGTGGGTCAGCTCCCTGGCTGGGGATCGAACTCAGGCCTTGTCGGTGATAGTGCTGAGACATAACCCTAGGCCACCAGGGAGGCCCCATAAGATAATCTTTATACCAATGCTAGGCTTCCGAGTGGGTCCCCACAAAACACTTGAAGAGTAAAAACAGAGGCTTCCCAGAAATTGCCTCCCAGCACAGTGTCAGCTTCTGCCTGAGTTCTGAGTCTGCAGCCAACCCCCAGGCTCTCCACATTTCAGACTTGTCAGCCCCCACAATTGCCTGAGCCAATTCCTTAAAATAAATCTTCTAGATATGCCTGCTCGGTGTATACACACATATGCCTTGTAAGATTTATATCAGTCTCCCTTCAATTCTGTTTCTCTGGAGAACTCGGACAGATACATATCGCTGCTACTTATGCTATGGGAAACTTAACTATCTTCCTCTTTGATGTGTTTTCCTCCTCCAAAATTTTTTCGATCAACTTCAAATTCACCTTCCTTTGGTTGTACCCTAAAGCCTGCAGGACACAGCCCAACTAATGGCAGAATCAGTCTGGAAGCTCAGCATTTGAGGGCCTCCTACTTGTCCAGGCCCATTCCCCAGCACTGTCTTTCTTTTTTTTTTTTAAGATTTATTTTATTTATTTATGCATGCATGCAAGAGCTGGGGTATAGGCTAGAGGTGCAGGGGCTTGAAAGGATTCACCAGAGACAGAATGGGGAGCAGAATAGGAGGACTGACTGAAATCCACTGCTGAGGGGAGCAGCAGGGAGACAGCAGAGGTCTGCTGTGCCATGTGGGTCAGCTCCCGGGCTGAGATCAAACTGGGGCTGCAGTGCCAGCTTCAAACTGCTGAGACTTAATTCCTTGTGCCACCAGGGAGGCCCCAGCACTGTCTTGCTTGTAGCAAACTGGTCTCCTGTTTGCTGGGGTCCCATCCCCACTGTCCACCACCATCTCTGCCCTCCCTCATCTTTGCTTGTGCTTGTCCTCTTCTTCCTCCAAGGCCCTGCTGTCCTCACAGCTCTACTTCCACAGCTGTTATTATTAGTCTCCTAATAGCAAACACCTAGTGGTTCCCAACAATCCACGTTTATTTTCTTACACTTCTGGAGGAGAGAAGCCCAAAATCCTCTCAGTGGGCTACAGTCAAGGGGATAGCACCCACCTGGTTCCCGTTGAAGGCTCTTGTTTATTTCAGCTTCTAGGGGCCACCTGTGTTCTTTGGCTTGTGGTCCCTTCCTCCATGTCTGGAGTGCATCAGGCCTGCCTCTGTGCCAGAGGTTGTTCAGGCCTCTGTCTCCTGTAGTAAAACCCCCATCTAATAAAGACACTTGTGTGATATTTAGGATTTGCCCAGATAATCCCTCCAATTCACCATCCTTCTTTTAATCACATCCCTAAGGCCCTTTTGCCATAGAGGGGAACAGTGACAGATTCTGTGGATGAGGGATCCTTGAGAGCATCGTTCAGCTTAACTCATTGCCACCTGTTTCTTATGTCTTTAACTCTCACTGGCATAACAGCGGTAAGCTACTCCAACACCCTCCACCTCTTCACTCCTCTGCCTTCTCTCCTACTTATGCAATAGTCTACTGTCTCTAGAACTCCTGAGTCCTTCTAGGGGAAAGCTGGGCACCTGCATGCCTCCACTATGTCCAATTCACGATGGCCAATCTCAGTTGGACCTCAGCTCCCTCCATCAATCTTTTCATTAGTTCTTTGAAAGCTTGGTTTCCTATTCCACTCAGCTCTGACTCCCTCACAATCCTTCTCAATCTACTCAAAGCACTCGCTATTAAACAGACAGCCGTGCTTCCATTTCTTTGAGAAAATCAAGGTCATTAAGCAACAGATACCAGAGCTTCCCCCTCCTGAAAATGTGGCTTCATTTCCTGCACTGGCTGCACCCCTCCTGTGAGTGTCAGAGGGTCAACTGTGCTTGGCTGCCCCACACCCCCTCTTCTACCTTTGCTGCCAGTTCTTCTCCACCCTGTTACTCCAGGACTAGTTTTTATTAACTTGCTCACTCTTCATCCCACTAACTTCTTCTCAACTGACTCCATTCTTTCCACAAATATTTATTGAGTGTCTGCTATGCAGCATAAGTGAACCATGGATCCAAGCCTTTGAACATGCTAATGTTATTCACACATTAAAACATAATAAATGGGGGCCTCCCTGGTGGCCCTAGTTCCCCTATGCAAAAAAAAAATCTTTAAAGAAAATTGTTGGAACTAATATAGGAACTCAGCAAAAATCAGTTCCATTTCTATACACTAACAATGTGAAATGAAAATAATTCCATTTACAATTGCATCAAAATGAATTAAATACTTAGGAATTAACAAAGGAAGTGAAAGACTTGTACAATATTCGTCAATTGGACAAGAATATTATTAAGATGTAAATACTACCCTTAGCAATCTACAGATTCATTAGTCTTTGTCAAAATCTCATGACTTTTTTTAAAAAATAGAAAAATCCATCCAAAAATTCGGATGGAATCATAAAGGATCCTGAACAGTCAAAAACAATCTTGAAAGAGAGTAAAGTTGGACAATTCACACTTTCTTATTTCAAAACTTACTACAAAACTATAGTAATGAAAACAGTGTGATAGTGACATGAAGACTGACATAGATCAATAGAATAGAATTGAGAGACCACAAACAAATCCTCACACATATGGTCAAATGATTTTTTAAAAAAGATTTATTTATTTATGCATGCAAGAACTGGGGTGTACGCCAGAGGTGCGGGGAGTGAGAGGAATCTCCAGAGACAGAGTGGGGAGCAGAACAGCTGGATCTACTAAAATATACTGCCAAGGGGAGCAGCGGGTGAGACAGGAGAGGTCTGTTGTGCCATGTGGGTCAGCTCCCTGGCTGGGGATGGAACTCATGCTGCAGTGGCCGGCTATAGCTTGATCGCACTGAGACTTTAACTGCTGTGCCACCAGGGAGGCCCCTGACATTGGTTTTAGCAGTGAGTTCTTGACTATAACACCAGTGGCGTAAACAATGAAAGAAAAAATAAATTGCACTGTATAAAAATAAAAACATTTTGTACATCAAATGCCAATATCAACAAAGCAAAAAGGTAACTCAAATAGGCGAAAATATTTGCAAGTCATATATCTGATGAAGTAGTAATATTCAGAATATATAGAGAATTCTGAAAACTCAGCAACAAAAAATAACCCAAGTCAAAGCTGAGCAAATTTTGGACATTTTCCCAAAGAAGGTATGTAAGTAGCCAAAAAGCACATGAAAAGATGTTTGGCATCACCAGTCATCATGGAAGTGCAAATCTATAGTGAGATTCTCATACCTGTTCCATTGGCTATTATCAAAAAGACAGAGTAGCAAAGACATGGCAAAATTGAAGCAGTTCCTTGAAAAATTAAAAATAGAATTACCATGATTCAGCAATTCTACTTCTGGATAAATATCCAAAATAGGGTCTCCCTGGTGACCTAGGGGTTAAGTCTTAGTGCTTCCATCAAAAAGGCCCAGTGCGATGGGCTGAGTTTGATCCCCAGCAAGGGAGCTAACTCACATATGGTGAAGTAGACCTCTCCTCTTTTGCCCGCTGCTCCCCTTAGCAGTGTATTTTAGTAGTCCTGCCTGTTCTGGTCCCCACTCTGTCTCTGGTGAATCCTCTCACCCCCCACGCACCTCTGGCCTGCACCCCAGTTCTTCTACACAAAAATAAAAAAAAAGTAAAATCTGAAAAGAAAAGATATCCAAAATAATGGAAAGCAGGGTCTTGAGGAAATATTTTTATACCTATATTTAACAGTAATGTTATTCTTTGTAGCTAAAATGTGGAAGCTGCCCAAGTGTCCATCAATGGATGGAAAAGTGGCATATACATACAGTGGAATATTATTCAGCCTTGAAAAGGAAGAAAATGCTGACATATTCTACCACATGAATGAACTTTGAGGACATTATATTAAGTAAAATAAGCCAAACACGAAAAGACAAATGTTTCCACTTACATGAAGCAATCAGAACGGACAAAAAGTAGACTGGTTAAAAAAAAAAAAAAAAGTAGACTGGTGGTGCCTCGGGGTTGGCAGCAAGGGAGATTGGGAGGTATCATTTAACAATATAGTTACAGGGAAGGATGGTGGTGACACATCTCAGTGGCACAGCATCCTGAGTATATTTAGTGCCACTAAACTCCACACTTAAAAGGTTGACCATAAATTCTATGGCATGTATTTTACCACAATTAAAAAAAATGAAAGTAAATTTTCAGGTGATGTTCATGCCTTTAAGGACTGAAACTATCAGATGCAGCTCTTGCCAGATAGTCATGCAGAGTACATGAATACTGACACGTAAAGCAGAAATTGATGTATGCATTTACATGCATGAAAAGTATTAGAAGAGTTTGAGAAATGAGGGGGAAGTCCACAGAGGGGTAAGGTAGAATGAATTCAGAATTTGGATACAAGATTTGGTTTCCTATCTCACTTAAGATATGACACTGAAGAAGCCTGCTCCTCTGAGATCTGTGTTTTCATATGTAAATAGAAAGACTCACATCTATGTCAAAAGATTATTATGAAGATTTTAAACAGTGAAGAGAAATAAACACGGGGAAGCACATAGAATAATGCTAGATCCAGAGTGGGTGATCAATAAGTGATAATTACATCTGCATCTAAGCTGTCATTTGAGTCAGATCTTGAAGGATGGCTAGGATTTAAGGGCTCAGAGATAACGGGAAAGGGAATTCCAGAAACAGAAGGAGAAAAGAAGTTTTCATTGACTGCATATGTTATGTTTATAGCTCTTTTTTAAAAAAATTTTTTAAAGATTTATTTATTTTGGCATACAAGCTGGGGCACAGGCCAGAGGTGTGGGGTGGTGAGAGGGTTCACCAGAGACAGATTGGGGAGCAGAACAGGCAGATCGACGGAAATACACCACTGAGGGGAGCAGTGGGTGAGGAAGGAGAGGTCTGCTGCTACATGTGGGACTGTCCCTGGCCGAGCATCAAACTCACGCTGCTGCTGCCGACAGCTCCACAGCACTGCACTTAACCCATTGCACCGCCAGGGAGGCCCCTGTTTATAGCTCTTTATATGCACAGACCGTATAAAATATTTTGGGAGCTGTAAAGCCAAAAGAAATTGGGGTCTTAGGCTCAAGAAGTTAAGAGTCACTTGGGTAATTTGTTAAACCAACAAATATGCTTGATTTCTAATGCCCTACATGTGTTTCAGTAGTTATTTTTCTGTCTTGAGATGCATTATGTTTTATTTATAAGGTTTTATAAGATATCCTACTTATAAAATTAATTGATGCTCATAAGAGGTCAAAAGAACAAAATTATATAAAAGTCACTCTTCCAACTTTGTCACTCTCCAAGGTCACTGTGATGAATCTATGGTGTGGCTTCTTGAAACACTATCTTTGGAGATAAAGTGTCTGAATACATGATATATATAATTCCTTTTGCCCCTCAAATGAAATCATAATTTGCCCACTGCTCTGCAAATTGCTTTTTATCCACTATTATAATGCATTTAATGTCTTCATTCTTTATAATAGCAGCATAGAATTTCATTTTATGAATGTCCTATCATTTATTCAACAAATCCTTTATTAATGAACTTTCAAATTATTTCCATTTAAAATTTTTATTGTGATAATGTTAGAATGGATATCCTCATATATATTGCTTATGTGTCCTTGTGTGACTGTGTCTTAGGAGGAAATCCCCAGAAGTGGAACCAAACAAAAAGATGTTAGTGTCTTAATGGAATGAGTTTCTCCTTTCCTCCATGTTCATCAATCATGGATAGTATCAAACAGATTTATTTACAATCACACCTAGATTTCAAACAATGCCTGATTCAATTTACATTATTAATAAAGTTATTCTTATAATAGTTATAAATAAACAATCATAAAGTATGATTGAAGTTCAGCATCTTTATACTTATTTCTATTTATATACTTTTGGGTGAACTAACTTCATGTTCTTTACTCCTATTAAGAAATTATTCTTTACTACACGGCAATTAAAAAAAGGTAAAATCTTGGGCCTCCCTGGTGGCGCAGCGGTTGAGCGCTGCGCTGTGGCGCTGTTGGCAGTGGTGACGCGAG
>PVIJ01019357.1:11477-23868 GCA_004024925.1 Scalopus aquaticus
AAAATCTTGTCATTCACAACATGGATGGAATAGAAGGGGATTATAGTGAGTAAAATAAATCTGGAAAAAGAAAAATCCCCGATGATTTCACTCATATGTGGGATATAGAAACAAAACAAAGGAACAGACAAAACTAAACCAAAAGAAACGCTAGAAATCTGACTGTAGAACTGAGTCTACAGGCTACTGAAGGTTGAGGTGGGGATTTATGGGGAGGGGCCCAATGGACAATGGTGGAGGATTGTGAGTATTTTGGTGGTCAGTGTGGTTGTGTAACATACATCTGAATAAGTGTGAATCCATACCCCCAAATCATACACAGTGTTGTAAATCAGTGCTACCTCAGCAAAGTTTTTTCAATTTGGTTTATTTCTGCATGTACAAATTTTAAAAATTTTTGTAGCTAAATTAATCTTTTTAAGTCTTTTGCATTCCCTCACTCCAAGATTAAAAAAATTATTTTATATAATTTTGTAATTCCAGCCTTTTCTTAAAATGTTCTTTTAAAATAATACTCACATGGGCCTCCCTGGTGGCGCAGCAGTTAACCGCTGTGCTGGGGAACCGTCGGCTGTGGCAAGGAGAGTTCAATGCCTGGCCAGAGAGATTTCCACACGGTGCGGCAGACCTCTCCTGCATCGCCTGCTGCTCCCCTCAGCAGTGTGTTTCTGATCTGCCTGTTCTGCTCCCCACTCTGTCTCTGGTGAACCCTCTTGCCGCTCCACGCCTCTGTCCTGTACCCCAGCTTGTATGCATAAATAAATAAATCTTTCCAAAAAATTAAAAAATAATAATAAAATAAAATAATACTCACGATATACCAAAAATAAGGAAAAGTATGGGCCTCCCTGGTGGTGCAAGGGGTTAAGTCTCAGTGCTATGAAGCTATCTCCAGCCACTGCAGCACCAGTTCGATCCCCAGACAGGGAGCTTCCCACATGGTGCAGGAGACCTCTCCTGCTTTGCCCGCTGTTCCCCTCAGCAGTGTACTTAAGTAGATCCGCCTGTTCTGCTCCCCACTCTGTCTTCCCCCACCACACCTCTGTCCTATACTACAGCTCTTGTATGCATAAATACATAAATCTTAAAAAAAATAAGGAAAAGTATTTAAGTTTCCTCTCTGTTTTGTCACAGTAAAAGTTAACAGGAATATGTTTTGTTTTCAAATCAGGAATCTTAACAAAAATATTTTTAATGTCTGAAAATCATGCTAGCACTATTGGCAACTGTTTTGATTTGAAGAATCAACAGAAGGGAGCATTTTAAACCTTTTTTTTTTTTTAGAAAAATTTTCAAAGACTTTGGAGCAATCTATTCTCTTCCACAAAATCTTATTTTGTAATTTATTAGCTTAAGTATGTTATATTATTGGCATTACCATAGAATTTTAGTAGTTAACAAATTGAATACTAATATACTTCCCTAAAGTCAACAAACATGAGGATTTATTTTCTTTTTTTTCTTTTTTTTTTTTTAAAGATTCATCTATTTATGCATACAAGCTGGGGTGCAGGCCAAAAGTGTGGGGTGGTGAGAGGATTCACCAATGACAGAGTGGGGAGCAGAACAGGCAGGTGGACTGAAATACACTGCTGAGGGGAGCAACGGGCGAGGCAGGGGAGGTCCGCTGCGCCATGTGGGAATCTCCCCGGCCAGGTATCGAACCTGTGCTGCAGTGGCTCTGCATAGCTTCACAGTGCTGCATTCAACCCGTTGTGCCACCAGGGAGGCCCCGAGGATTTGTTTTCTAATTCTATCCCTGTAGAGAAATTTAAATTATGTTCCTATAGCAAACTGCACAAATTCTACCATCCATTATAACCATTGTCACAAATGCAATAGGATACATCGATGACCTCTTTGTCATCTGTTTTACTCTGGAATTTCATGTCTAGAACACTATGCACTGCTAAGTTAGGAATATATCTAGATAAACTATTAATACTTATGTCATCCGAAACTTTGAAGCCAGTAACTCTTATTTGCTTGTTCTAAGCTATGAAATAGCATGCTATTTTGAAAATTCATGTACAGCAATTAAAATTCTAATATATCTAAGTTTAAAAATTAACTATAATAAATCTTTTTTAAAAAAATAAAAATTAACTATGAGCAAAAGATGAAATTCTTCTTGATTCTTAGATATTATATTCCCAAAGATCTTAGAAATGGCAACCCAGTATGAAACTCTGACTTGATTTTGTATCTGATTGTTTACTTATGCATCTTTTGGTGATGTGGCAGGATTGCCTTCAGTTGGCAACTGGAACAGGGGTCCTTCCAGGAAGGAATGGCTGGGGGAATTAATATTAACATTTAGAAAAGTATTTTTCGTGGAAGAAACATAGATTGAGTAGCACCGTAATCTAATCACAGGAGTTTGTCTCTAGAATTCACCTTTGGTATGCAACTTCCTCATACTCATACAGGTAACTTTCAGGTCTATGGGGCTTAAATGCTGATTGCTCTTGATCTTCAACACCTGACACCATCTTTTCCCTCAATTGAGATTAATATGTAACTTTCATTCAATCAAAGACATGATTCTTCTCTTAGTCTTATCTTTCCCCACCACCGAATTTAGCTGTCTCTGAGAAGTTGCCCTGGTTCAGTCTTCTTTCCATTCTCCAGTTCTCCATCTTTCCTATGAATAATCCAACCTCCCTTCTTCAAAGAGTTTTTCTGCTACCTGTAAGTTAGATCTGATCCCCTAACTGTACATGCTTAAGCTCCCAGTATTATTTTATTGCTCATAGTTTATAATTTTATTTGTGTGGTTATTTGGAATGACTTCCTTCCACATCACATGAAAGACCATGTCTACGTTGCCCATCATATTATTTTCAGATCTGGACATTTGGTAGAGACTCAGTATTTGTTGAAGGAACGAGTGAATGAGTGAATTCATGCCCAAGTTCAAATCCCATCCTCTCTAAAAACACATTCTAAGCCTCTCCAGCCAGTGATTTAATGAATCGCTCTCCTGAATTTGAAGGACTAATTGTTGGAACCACTCATTTATAGCATGGAATCATAGATTCATAGACTTCAACATTTTAGAGACAGGAAACTTTATATTGAAAATAACGTAGTTCACTGATGCAAATTCCTTGGTTTAATTTTTTGTGAAGACCATCCTTAGTGATACCATGCCTGTACGACTGATGTGTTTAGAAATTTTTCTTATGTTTAGCAAGAATTTATATTCTTGTGATTTTCAAGGCTAATGTGGTTCCTAAGCATAAAAGATCAACCCACTCTTTCTTCTAGTGACAGTCCTTCATATAAGTCAAACATTGCTTTCTTGTTCAAATGCTTTCAATTTCTGTGGTTTCCAGCATCTGTCATTCTGATTTACATTCCTGTGAACTCTGTAGTTTATTACTATCCTTAAAATTAATTTTGTTACCGGTAATTTTATGTTTTTTAGGTATGCTATTCAAATGTCATAAGATAGTAGTATAAAACTTAAAATTTCTATAATATAAATGTTTATATAAATATAATATAAATACATTTAAATAAATATAAATAAATTTATAAATAAATTTGTGAGAATTCTTTATATCTTTAAGTTCTCAAATTTGAAAAGTTAGTTTTGATTAAGTAATAGATACCTCTTTCTGGCAGCTGTCAACGGTTGTTGGAGGATTGCTGAGATCACATAACCAATTTTACTCCTTATAGCTTAAAATTACCTGACTTGCTGTCACCACTTGCTGTTTGAACTTCGAAATTATTTAAATAGATAAGTAACAGAATACTGTGCTTGTTTTGGTATTATAACTATTATTTGCTGTAGAACCAAACCCAATGTTAAAAAAAACAAAAAACCAATAAGATCTTTTCTCGGCTCAAGTAAATGTTTTAAGGTGCCTGGGACCAGCCTCTGATAAGAAAATCAGACTTCATTTAACAATCATCGATTTGAGTAGTCATTACAAACATTACTAAACGGCTGATAATGTCCTTTGTTACCAAGCAAGAACTGTCTTTTCAGACCTTTAAATATTAATTTATCCTTTGTTCCAAGGATATTGTAATAAATTCTAAAGTTGCTGACAAATAGTTAAATTTCAAAAAAACAAACAAACCAAAAAACCCGCATTAAATGCTACAAAGGAAAAAACAAACCGGCAATAAAATGGAATTATAGGGAAATAAATTAGAAGAGGCAAGGAGTCTTGAGCCCATCTTGTTCTGAAGTGATTATATTTGCTGGCACACAGTTAAGATCATTAAGTGTTTGTTTATGAATGAAAACCTGGAAGCCTTAGGGATATTTCTATAGCAGGACAATTATAAGCATGGCAGTTGGTTTAGCAGACTATCTGGTAACTTATTTCCCATTTTGGTTTTGATTTGTTTCTATATTTTCAATTCCACTTTTTTTTGAGAACTCACTATGAGTTCTGTAGTTAATATAGAGCACTATAGTTATTAAAAATACATATTTTTTTGACATGGTATTATTTAGTCTGTTATAATCCTAATTTATGTGCTATGAATTACTTCCCCTCCTTCCCTCTCTCTCTCTCTCTCTCTTTCAAAATTCACTTGGACTACTTAGGTGACACTATGTTAAAGTAGCCATAAAAATGAGCTAATGGTCTTGGGCAGAGCCAGTCACTACATGTCCAAGCAACAAAATGAACAAAAGAACCTTTGGAATGCACCTGGTTGTCCAAGACTAACAGGTGGTTTAAAAAAAGAAAGGACTCTAAGGAACTCGTTTCTCTTTAAGGATTTTGTTGCTAACTTTCCTACAAAAATTACCCACCAGACTTCTTGACCTTTACTCTGAGAGCAGAGGAAGTCTTGCTCTGATACTGGCTCAGTAGCTGGTACCTGCAGGCAGCTGTTTATCTGAACAGTATCTCCTAAATATAGTCCTTTCTGCACTGCTTGCACAGTTGGACCTCTTCTGTCCCTAGGTTATGATTTATATTCTTCACATAATCGTTCAAGAGAAAGGCATTCTAGAGGCAGTTTTGTTATATATAAATATATAACCTAGTACATTAATATATAGCGCATATATTAATGTATAGGAGAGACATCTCTCCTAGAAGTAATAATTGAAGTTTGACCAATGTTACATTTGCAAATTTCATACTCTCCAAAGCAAAAGTACTATTTTGTAAATATTTTTGGAAGATCTGTCATCAACCAATAACTACCTCAGACCACTCAGAACAAGTCTCTTGTAATTCTCTTCAAAAAGGAGGTAGGAGTTATCTTCAGGGTCCAATTTGCCATCAGTGAAAGCCCAGAAACCAGTTAAGATTACTTTTTATAAGGACATGTATCATATCAATCAATGTGATCTGTAAATTCCAAACTTACTTTAGGTTACATAAAAAAATTCTAAAGTTGTTTTTGATTTGAGATAAATCTATCATCTGAAAATGTATTGCTGTATAATTTTACAAACCAATTACTCAGAGTCCTTTATCTGCTGTACATTTTTTAAGGCACTGAATACAAAATTTATTATGGTATAAATCCTCCTCCTTGGGAGCTCGAGTTTTAGTGAAGGGTCACTTTTTCCTCTCCGCAGGTATTTAAAATTTAGTTTTCATGTAAAGTTACATGTTTCTTATAAAGTTAGTATATTATAGAACCTGAAGGGAAAAAAGTGAAGTATTAGTTGAAGACTAATTAAGTTAAGAAGTAGGTTTCTTTGGGATGCCCTAGGCTTTGGCTGTTGAATTTAATTAACGTTTCAGAGTTATCTACTGCAGTGAAAGCAGGGAAACTTGTCAGCAGATGGTTAAGTTTTATGGTCGATGTCCATACTTTTGTGGCTTAGGATCATTATCAAGTTTCTGGTTAAAACATCCTTCCTCCTCACCCTCCTCTCCCATGAAATCAGGTTCTTAGGCTGTTGGTGTTAAGTGTGTTCTCGGAATAAAGGTGTATCAGGACCACCCCCTTTTCATTTTTTCCTTATCAGTCTAAGGGGGAATTTCTTCAGTGTTTCAGTTTTGCCTCCCAGGGTTAAGAAGCGTTTAGAAGGCTGGTTTGTTGCAGGTTCCACAAGGGCACGGCACCAGCTTTTTTTTCGATTCCCTGGACCACCAGTCAGCGCTGTTCTGTTTGGGTGCGTTGCCCGCGCTTTGCACGCAGCTGGCGGAGGTGTGCAGGGCCCTGGAGACCGACTCGCACCGGCACGGAAGTGAGCACCCACTCACCTCCGTCGGGCTGGAGACCCCAGCCGACGTGCAGGCGAGGACAGGTAAGGATCGGTTACCGCCTGCGAAGAGCGGGCGGGAGTCACTGCACAGACAGAGCATCCCAGTGGGGCTGTATTAAGCGACTCGCTAAAACTACACACAAAAAAACAAACCTCTGCTGGCCCCAAGTGATTTAACACCAACCCCGGAAAGCTTCGTGATCCCGGCTGCAGACCAAACCTCAGGGACCACGGGGAAGCAGACGTGCAGCCGGGGCGCTCGGCACCTAACCCTAACCTTCCCCGGTCGTTTCGGGTCAGACCCTGGGCTCAGGTGAGCGAATTCTGCAAAAACTTTGTTCCAAACTACTTCTCCCCGCGAAATCGGGCCTCCCCAGAATTTGAGAGTGCACTGCACGCCCGCAGCCTGGCTTTCTCCCGGCGGCCGCGAACCTTCCCGCTCGCCCCGCCCCTCCCGCGCCCCGCCCCTCCCGCCGCCGCCAGCCGGGGGCGTTTGTTTACGTGACGTCACCGTAGTAAGCAGGCCCCGCCCCCATCTCTCCGGCCGCCGCGTTTCCCGCGCCGCGGCGCTTCTCCCCTTAAAAGGACAATAGAGGCCCCGGGAGCGCGCGCGGCCGCGGGGCCTTCCCCCGCCCCGCCCCCGACGCGCGCGCGCCCGTATGCAAACGAGCCCGATTCAGGAGAATGTGGTACCGGGAGGCGCGCGTGCGCAGAGCGAGAGCGGCGGCTACACCTTCCCCGCCGCGGTGGCAACTGCAGAAGTGCGGGGGACCGTGTTCCAGGCGCAGCGGGCGGCGGCGGCGGGGCGGGCGCGGGAGCGGCCTGGCGTGCAGTCGGCAGCTCGGAGAGCGCAGCGCTCGTGAAGCCGCGGCCTCTGAAAGGTGGGTGGCCCGCGGGCCGCGGTGCCGGCGCGGCGAGGCGGGTGCGGCGCGTTCGTGGTCCCCTCACGCGCGCTCGAAGTTTGGTGGCGGCGGCCTGGCCGGAGTGGGGGGCGGCGCGGGCCTCGGCAGGCGGGCGGATGGCGGGGGTGGGCGAAGGTCGGCTGGGGGCGAGCTGCGCCGGCAACGGCCGCGCTGCGGGCGGCGGCGCTGAGGTGACAATGGTCCCGGCGCGGCGGGCCCGGCTGGCCGCGTGGGGCCGCGCCGGGCGGACAATGAGCGGCGCGCCCGCCCGCAGCCCGAGTGCGGTCAGCTGGGGGCCGCGGGGCGCCTGCGGGGACTCGTGCGGGGCGCGGGGCCTCGGCCCCCTTCTTTTTGTGCGCGGCGTGACAGGCCACGTGCTCGGCGGCCGCGGCACCCGGGGCCCGCGGGGCGGCGGCGGGACCTCGGCTGGGCGGGTGAGGGCGGCGGCAGCCGGGACTCGGCGCGGCCGCCCTGGGCGCGGGCCCCTGACGGGAGCCCCCGACGGCCGCCACCGCGCGGGGGCAGCGCCGCGGGGCGGGAGACAAAGGGCCGCGTGTGCGGGCGGCGCGGGGCTTTGTCCCGCCGCGCCGGGAACTTCGGGGGGCCGGCGGCGGGGCCCGGGGCCGGCGGGCCGCAGCGGGCGTCGGGACTGTTGCCATGTTTGAATTACGTCAGGCCGGGCGTGGGGGCCGCGCGGTCGGCGGCGTTTCGCGCAGGTGAGGAGGCCGGGGCTCGTCGCGTGGCGCCCCAACTTTCCTCGCGGCCGAGCGGTCTGGGCGCCGGCCCGCGAGACCGGGACGGGGAGGCGTCCTGCCGCCTCGGGGGCGGCCATGGGGGGCGGCGAGCCCCCGGCCCGCCCGACCACCCCGAAAGCCCGCGGCCGGGCCGGAGCTCCCGGCCGGAGGGCGCGCGCCGCCGCTTCTTTGTGTGTGTGGCGTGGAGGGGGCGGGCGGGGCAGGTCTGTTTGGGTCCTGGTGGTTTCCCGGGGCGGCACGGCGCGGAGTCGGTCCTGGTGGCCGGGATCCACGCCGCCCGCTTTGTGTTTATTTCCTCCCTCACCCCCGGCGACGGCGGGCGCTCGGAAGATCCGGGTGGGCCGCCCCGCAGTCTGTGCCCACCCGCTCTGCGGTTCAGGGGGAACTTCTGCTCCCTTTTTTCCCTAATAAAATGAGATGAATTTGACCTTGTTGTTAAAAGTACACTGAAAGCACCTGTTTTTGAACGGTAGTTTGCCAGACTTGAAAAACCTTGTAGTTTGTTTCAAAACCGAGCACGTTTATTAAGTTGTTCCAGCTAAAGTAAGTTAAAGCCCAGGAGTTTGTTTTTGGCTGAGTTGGCGCAAAACCTGACAGTGTCTCTGTATCTGTATAATAATGGTTTGGTGGGAGTCGGGGCGCTTCTTTCTTAGCCCTTAAGTCTTGCCTGGCTCAACGTTTGGTGATTGTTCACGGCTTTATCTTAGGATGACCTTGAAGAAGCAGCTCGAAGGGAGTTGGGCCTTTCTGGGAGATTCTGTGTGGGGGCTGGGGAGGAAGCTACTCGGGGGTATGACATCGGGTGGTGGTTAGCCCAGCCGGCTGGCTAGCTGCTTCCTAGTTCCTGTGCGATGGGGTTGACCTTCTGCTTACCCCTCCTAAGATTTTCTTTTCAAGCGAACTTTTTTGGGGGTGGGGTGGGGGGGGTATTTGGCCCCAGGCATAGCTTAAAAAATATGCTGGTTTGACACATGGATGCTTCTTTGGTATTTCGGGTTTGCCTGCAGTCTAGACATCCGATAAGCAGCGCCATGTCTGTTGATTCTTGCCTGATTTCCCCGGCATTTGGATCGTGTTTAAGGGATAGAATGTGAAAGCGTCATTACCGAAAAGTGTCTTTAGACGCCCTGCCCACAAACGCCAAGAAAAATCCATACAAATTGAAATTAGTTTTGTGCTTTTTATTGTTTATTAAATAAACTCATCTCTCAAGTTTGTGGTTGACCAAATTACAAGCACCTAAAGGCAACCGATATTGATAACAGAACATTTCTGAAGTGAATAGGCAGGGACACGCCGAAGAAAATGAAAAATTTTGGGTTTAATTTTCAGGGCCATGTATTTGAAATGCATATGAGGTGCTTTGCAAATGCACTGTCTTTGATTTGTTTTCTTTTATTAGTATTTTATAACTGAATTCCAGGTAGAATTTTAGTATTGTGGGAAAATTTAAATACAATATATAGAGTTTAGTGGTTTCTGTGTTTTTTTTTAAGATTTACTTTATGCATACAAGAGCTGGGGTGTAGACCAGAGGTGTGGGGTGTGTGTGTGAGAGAGAGGATTCACCAGAGACAGAGTGGGGAGCAGAACAAGCAGATTGACTGAAATACACTGCTGAGGGGAGCAGCAGGGAGACAGGAGAGGTCTGCTGCACCTTGTGGGTTAGCTCCCTGGCTGGGATGGAACTCAGGCTGCAATGGCTGCTGATAGCTTCATAGTGCTGAGACTAAACACCTTGCGCCACCAGGGAGGCCCCTGGTTTCTGTTTTAAGTATTATTAGGTGATATGTGCAATGGACATTTGACTTATCAAGGTGAACGAGTTGAATGTCTGAAACAGACAAGGTCTACTTCTATCTTTTCTTGCATTACTTATGTGGGAAGTTGGAGGTGAAAAGTTGGGTAGATAATATATTCTAGAATCTTGGTGGAGAGGCCTCAGGGTGTCTGTTGGCTAATATTCTGTAGATCTGGAACCTGGATGGTCATTTTTTTCCCATTTACATTCACACCTGGCACATGGGGTATAAGCTTAGGTAAATGTAATGGGAATGATTTTCCATGTAAAATTAAAAGTTTTTCATGGGGAAAGCTTAAGCTTATTTGAAATGCAAACCAATTTTATAAGTTAGCACCAAGTTATTTACCATGCCATGCACATAGTAGGTTGCTTTAAAAGTAGGACATTTCTTTTTCCCTTAAGAGATGCTGGGAGAGAAGAATGAGAAACACATTAGTTGTTTAGAGGTCTCTGCCTAGATTTCAGAGCCCTAATAATCCAGTTTTGTCATTTGTGAAATAGTAATAGCTAGTTCATAAAACTGTAAATAAGCAAGTAATGTGTGTGGTAAATATTGGCTGTTGTTCTGACAACTTTGGGAAGTAGACTTTTACAAAAAACAAAACTCAGACCTGGGTCAGTGACCTGACCTAGGAAACATTCACTTATGTTTGAGTAGAAAGAATGTCTTTGACTCCCTCCCCCACCTTCAGAAACCGGTTCTGGGAAAACACTGCTATCCAGTTCTGATTCAACCATTTTATATCAAAAAGTCCTGTGGAAATACGGAAAATGCCATTTTCTTTCTTCCTGATTTCTCTTGCCCACAGGAGTGTCTGGGATTTCCCACACTTGTTTTGACTTGGGTGAGAGGGGAGTTGTGTATTGAAAATATTTTGTATTTTGGATCTCCTGTTTCTGTATAACTGAATCTGCTGCTAAGGTTTTCTGTTAAGGAAATGCTTCTAGTCCAAAAGAAGAGGATTTGTTTTCTGGGAGGGAGGTTTTCTTTTTGCACCAGAAATACAGAAGTCATGAGCACATTTGCTATTACATATTCATGCACAAAAGTTACAACAGAATTAAACTAATTTGCTCCTAGCTTTCTATTTAGTTGTTCTACCTATTATAGGTTTGACTTGGCCGATGTCATTTTAGTTTGGTAAATTTTAATGTATGCTGAGTTTAAGTAGCTCTCATTTTGAGATAATTTCTGCCCATCCCATGCTCCTAATCTCCCTCTTCCTCTACCCATGCTTGTTTGAAATAAGCAAGAAATATTTTTTTCTGCCAGCTATTATGAAAGCCTTTTTTTTACTAACGATCTTCTCTATTAAGAAATATTCAGTTTACATTTCCTAGAAATTTTTACATCTCACAATTGTTTTCTGTAAGTCTATAGACTAAATGTTAAGGGAAATGACGCCTTTCAAGAAATTAGTTTTTAAATTCATGTATTTATTGTGGAGACCATTTCCCATTCCGTGCCCTTAAATCTACTATTTTGATGGGTAGCTAGCAAATTCTCTCCTTTTCTGTGTATTCTGTACAGTCAGCATCTGGTGGTAACATAAGACTTAGTTCCTGCCCAGCAAAAGGTTACCATGGAATAGAGGGAGTGATGTAGTAAACACGTTTGTGAAGTCCTGTGTGCTAAGTGTTCCAGTAAAATTATGGAAAGGTGTTGTAGAAGTAATTCTTGAGGAATTTTCCGGGTCAGCGTGCTGGAGGGGAAATCATCTCAGACAGAAAATATAGCCCGATGAGAGACTTGGTTAGTCAGTCAAGTTGGTACCTTGCTGCTACCAGAATTCCAGGCTTGGAACAGCTGGTAGGCAGACGCAGATCCTGAAAAGCTTTGCATTTCTTGCCAGGCTGTTCAGATATTATCCTGAAGCTAGTGGTCTACCTTGCAAGGGCTGATGAATATTTGAATTTTAAAGACAGCAGCTGTTTGGAGGATGCAGGGAAGTCAGTTAGGAGATTGACAGGTGGGGACAGGCACTTGGAAGGGGAGAGACATGAGCCAGAGGAGTGAAGGAAGATGGGACATGGTGGGTGCCTTGCAGAGGGCGAGAAGAAAGAGCCCAGTTGACATTCATTCAGGTTTTTTTGTGATCACTGCATGGGTGATAATCAACATGTGTGAATATGGGAAGAGCATGTTGGGGGGGGTTATATAATCGACTTTTAGTGCATTTCTGTCAGGTGGTGTTTTATAGATTGCATTGTAGATGAGGTAATGGAAGGGGCAGAGAGAGCTTAAGGAACTTTCCTAAGGTTTGGGTCAGACCAGTTGTATACTAGCATTACCCCTTGATTAACATTTTGGTCATGCTTGAGAAGTGGGAGAACAGTCCCACAGAAAGTAATATGGTCCTGTTTTAGAGTTCCTCTTTTTCCACACACACCTAGACTTAAAAGATACTTTCAGAAATCATGATTTTTACCCACTTAAATTTGTTGGAAATGTTCGGAGATAGAGTTTATTTCTATAATGTTCAAGTCTTGTACGTTCAAGGAAGTAATGGTTCACACATACCGGTATTTTCATGCTCTTTCTTAACCTGGAAAGTAAAAGAAATCTCACTGAATTTGCCCCTAATATTCAAGGGGCAATAAAGTTAGAAGTGACTTCCTGTTCACTTAGACAAAACTAGAAATAGATTCAAAATTGACTCATTCTACTCTTTTTTACCAGATTCACACTATTTACATTTCCTATTTGATAAGCGGTACTATCTCCCCAACTTTT
>PVIJ01019358.1:0-23766 GCA_004024925.1 Scalopus aquaticus
TTCTGGCTAATCTATCACCTAGCAACCAGTGGGGGATGTTTCTTGCTTGGACTTTCTCCCCTTTGAGATGTTACCTAGCCCCAGGTGGGGGATGGGACACAGTGACCCTCCCGCTTTCCTGCTCCTCAGGGCTGCCACGCAGGGAAGAGAGGGGGGTCGTGGGGTGGGGGAGTGGGGGTCGCGCTCCCAGTTGGCTGGCTGGAACCCTCTGACCTCACCGCAGTTTCTAACCTTGTATTCAGTGGCTCTCAGGGGAAGCTGGTCCACCCATCTCTCCTCTCTTCTCCTCCTTTGTGTGGAATTAGATGTCCCCTCTCTTCTCTTTACTCCGACTCTTCAGTTTATTTTTAAGTCCAAAGCACCCCCGGGGTTGATTGTATTGCATAGGGTATCCAGTTCTCTTCGAGACAGCTCTCAAAGTTAGGGATATTTTCCTCCATAAATCGATTTTTTGTAGGAGAGCCTGATCCTAGCGTCTGTTTGCCGCCATGTTTTGGGGGCGTGTTCAACAATTGATATCTTAATAGTATCAAATCTTTTGTTCCATGAACATGGTATAGCTCTCCATATATTTCAGTCATCTTTTTTGTGGGTTTTGTGCAAATATTTTATACATATTTTATTAGCATTATCACTAAGTATTTTATATTTTATGCTAATTTTAAATGGTGGTATAAACTTTATTTTCTAACTCAATGCTAATACATAAAAATTTATAGACAGATCTTGCATCCTACAACCTGTTTAGTTCACTTTTTGTAAATTCCTTCAGATTTTCTACATGTACAATCATGTCATCTGCAAATATAGATTTATTCTTTATTTCCAGTCTAATTAATTACATTTATTTTGCTTGCCTTGTTTTATTAGCTGAGACTTCTAGAACATGTTGAAGAAAAGTAGAAAGGACATCTTTGTCTTTCTCCTATCTTCAATAAGAAAGTGTTCAATGTTTAACCATTACAAATGATATTAGGTTTAGAGGGTTTTTCAAATCCCTTACTATGTAAAAGAAGTTCCTCTCTCTTCCTAGTCTGCTAAGGGTTTTACTAATGTTTAAGTTTTGAATTTTAGCAAATGCTCTTTTCAAAAATATTAAGATAGTTACTTGGCTGTTCTCCTTTGCCTATTAATAGAGTGAATTACATTAATTGATTCTGGATGTTAATTAGAGTACAAACATATTTCCAGATAATACCTTGATCATGATTAATATCTTTTTTATATATTTATGGATTCAGTTTCTTAATATCAACTTTAAAGATAACAGAGGCTAGAGTAAATCTGAAGATAGATCAATGGAAAGTATTCAATTTCAAGAACAGAATGCAAAAAATGAACATCAGCTCTTCTGTCCACCTGTGTCTCTCCTTTTCCCTTTTTCTAGTAAACCTGTCTTTTTAAAGTGTAAAAAAAAGAAAAAGAAAAAGAAAACGAACTGAGTCTCAGGGACCTACAGAACAATATCAAATGGTATAGCATGTGAGTAGTTAGAGTGTTAGAAAAAACAATGACAAAATCTCCAAACTTGACAGAAGACACAAATTTACAGGTTCAAGAAATTTGGGAAACAGAATAAATATAAATAACATGCATAGCAATGTCACTATCAAACTGCTGAAAAATAAAGAGAAAAATGACACATTACATATAGGAGAAACATATTTTCAATTATCAATGATGTCTTAGGAGAAAAACCAGAAGCCAGAAGCCAGTAGAATACTATCTTTAAAGTGTAGAAAGAGTGTCAAACCAGAATTCTGTAAATAGGGAAAATGTTCTTCAAAAATAGAGACATTTTCAGATAAAAGAAAACTGAGCAGATTCATCATTAGCAGACACGAAATAAAAGAAATCCCATAAAAAATTATCAGACTGAAGGAAAATGATACCAGATGGATTCCTGGATTTTCACAAAAACAAAACAAAACAAACAAAAAAAAACCTAGAAATGGTAACTATCTGAACAAATTAAAAGACTTTTCTCTTAATTCCTTGGAAATATATGTGACTAAATTAAATGTGTAAGAGGTTTACTAGGATTGATAATTACACAGATATGGCACAGAAGTGAAAATTATAAAGGCAGGATAAAAAAATGAATGGGCCCAAATTCATACATTTGGAATTGAAGCAATAGTATTATAACCTCATCCAATGAGTTGATTCCTCCTAGGGAACAGGATCTATATAGCAAATCCTAACAACTATATTTCTAAGGGGAGCTGCATAAAAGTCAGGCTTCAGAGAGTAGGAGAGTGATTTTAAAAGGATCCACTAACACATCCCTTCAACTATGGGAGTCTGGGTAGGCCTGAACCTAGGCCTTATACAGGAGGTTCTAGTGGGTGACAAAAGTAGTGACAAAAGTCTTGTTGTTTATGGAAGTCTATAAATCCAAACAAGTAAATGGCATTACAAATAACATTAGATCAAAGAACAACAGGTCAAGATTTGTTTAATACAATTATTTGTACCTGTATTGTCAGATATTGCTGTGTGACTGTACTACTGTGTTTGGGTGATCCCCAACATCACAGCACCACCACCACCCTGCTCCCAGGTTCCATGGTTCATTAGGAGAACTCATAGACTTCCGCAGGTAATTGTACTCATTGTATGGTTTAATAAAATGAAAGGATGAAAAGCGAAGAGAAAAGGTACTTCAGGCAAAGTGCAAGGGAAACTAGGCTCAATTTCAAAGTATACTCCCAAAAGTCACATAGGATACACTGAGTTACCCTGCAGCAAAGTCACATGTCTATCAGTGAAGCTTTCATAAACTCTGCATTCACAATTTTTATTGAAAGCTGGTCAAACAGGCAGTCTAGCATTTACCAAAATACCAGATTCCCAGAAAGGAAAGCAAGTGTTCATATAAACCATATTGTTTCCACAAACAGTTTAATTTGAATGAGTCATTCTTACTAATGTTAAAAACTATCCCAAAATCTAAGTTCCCTGAACCCAGGCAGGGGCCTTTTCAACCTTGCAAACAAGCCTTTTCAAAGATAGTACAATAGTTTAGGCCTGTTACATTAACTCTTTTCTGTATAATTACATCAAAACAATTGCAAAAGTCTCAGTATCTTACAATAAAAATTTTTTGCCCCTCAATTAGCTATAAGGCTTGGCTCTGCTAAGCTAGACTTGAAGCTTTGTCTTGGGTTCAAGTCAGTACCTCAGCTCTTCATAATCCCAGGAACTGTGGCTCTCTGCAGGCATGTTCTTCTCATGACAGGTTGCACAAATACAAGACAGCAAGTTAAATCATACAACCACTTGAAAGGCCTCTGCTTACATCACACCCTTAGCAGCCAAAGTAAGCTGAGAACATCATCAGTGGGGCAAGGAAATACCCTTTATTTATTCTAGTAGGGAGAAATGCAAAGCTGCATGGTCAAGAATATGACTGTAAAAATTATTTACAGAGAGGGATTAAAGAAACAGGAAAAATAATCCAATGTACCAAGTTCCCTGGTAACTCACCAAACTCAGAGGGCAAATGAGGATGCCTTTGGAAATGATATTTCTTAGGTTTTTTTTTTTTTATTAATTTAGTCCCGTACTTATACACAAAGAAGTCTTGAAGAGGACAAGAACAAAATATGCAGTTTTAGCAATATTCTATAATAGCTCTTTAGCAATATTGTAATACAAGTAACGACAGCTAACATTAATGAGTGTTTACCATTTGTAGAGTGTTACATGCATGATTTCATGTATTCATTGGTAGATGCCATTATTATCCCCATTTTATAGATGAGGAAACAGAGACCTAGAAACTTGCCCAAAGTTATAAAGCTTGTAAGTGGTGAAATCAGGATTTGAATCCGCACAGTATGGGTCTGCAGCTTGTGCTTTTAACCATTATGATACTTTAAATGCAGTGCTCAGGCCCATATGCCAGGGTATAGTAATTCAGTACTGGGGTGCAACAGTGACAAGATTGTGGAAGCACTGACAAGTTTGCCTATGATTCACATGGTCTCAGAAAGCTAGTATTTCATTTCTTAAGAAAAGAAAATTTTATCATCCTCAACTGAAATACAAAGAAAACCTGGCTTTTTCCTTATAGAAGCATCAACATAATTATAGTTAAACTGTTTCATTTCAATGTTAAATTCAAACATTGTATTTGAAAAACTGTTACATAAATATTTTCTTGATCAAAATAGCTTTTCAAGCTTTCTAAGAATCAACTTGCTCTTATACTGTCTAGCCTAAAATACCTGCTATGTACCATCTCATGTGATTTTGTAAGACCACATGTTTTGGATCAAGAAAATAATCACAAAAATCTTCAATTTTCACTAAGCATATTCAAGACTGTGTTCAAAGTATAACTTAATATTATAGGGAAACCAAATAGGAGAGAGACACTTGGCGGGGTGGGGGAAGGGGGAGGATAAGGGCACAAAATGGAGTAGAAAAGGACACAAGGAACCATAGAACTGGTGGTGGGTTACCCAAGGGGAACACAAAATGTAAAAGATATAAATAACAATAAAAATATATATTTATATAAAAAAATAAAAATTATTAAAGTTTATATATATATATATATACATACACACACATATATAACTTAACATTGGAATAGGCCAAGCAAGTAGCCCAGGTGGGTGAGGAGAGCCTCAGAAGCCCAGTAGGCCCCACAAACAGTAGAGCAGAAATGGCAAGCAGCCCCATTGCAACAGGCCCTGGCAGATCCTCGCAAATCCCACAACAGGAGCTGAAAGTCTTTTGTATTCCTATACGCAAATAATGAACTAGAAGAGAAAGAAATTAAGAAAACAATCCCATTTACAGTAGCATAACAAAGCTAAGTACCTAGGAGTAAACCTACCAAAAGAGGTGAAAGATCTATACATTAAAAACTAGAAAACACTATTAAAACAAATAGAAGACACAGGAAATGGAAAGCTATTCTGTGTTCATGGATTAGAAAAATTAAATTGTTAAAATATCCATCTCACTCAAAGTAACATATATAGATTCAATGTAATCCCTATCAATGTTTCAATGAAACTCTTCAAGGAAATAGAGCAAACATCACCAAACTTAATATGGAACCACAAAAGACCATGAATAGTAAAAGCAATCTTGACTAAAAGAAAAAAAAAAAAAAGAGGAATGGAGATATCGAGCTCCCTAACTTTAAACAATACCATAAAGTTATGTAGTATCGCACTGGAATAAAAACAGACACACAGACCAAAAGGATATAATTGAGAGCCCAGAAATAAATCCTTACTATTATCAGTAGTTTGTTTACAACAAAGGAGCACAGTACACAATGGAGAAAGGAAAGTCTCTTCAACAAATGGTACAGGGAAAACTGGAGTCAACAGACAGAAAAATGAAACACTAGGTCACTCTCTCACACAAACAAAAATTAACTCAAAATGGATTAAAGACTTGAATGTAAGATCAGATACCACAAAATACAAAGAGGAAATACAGGCAAAAGACTCCATGACATTGACTTCAATGACATCTTCGGGAACTCAAATCCAACGGCAACAAAAACAAAAACAAAAATAAACAAATGGGACTACATCGAAGTAAAAAGCTTTTGCACAGCAAAAGAAACTATCATTAAAACAAAAAGACACCCAGGGCCTCCCTGGTGGTGCAGCGGTTGGGCGCTGCGCTGTGGAGCTGTCGGCGGCGCTCGATACGAGTTCGACGCCCGGCCGGGGAGAATCCCACATGGTGGGGCAGACCTCTCATGCCTCACCCGCTGCTCCCCTCAGCAGTGTATTTCTGATCTGCCTGTTCTGCTCCCCACTCTGTCTCTGGTGAACCCTCTCGCCGCCCCACGCCTCTGGCCTGTACCCCAGCTTGTATGTATAAATAAATAAATCTTTAAAAAAAACACACAAAAAGACACCCTACCAAATGGGAGAAAGCACAATATACACCCAGCAAGGAGGTAATATCCAAGATCTACAAATAACTCATATAACTCAATAAAAAGAAATCAAAGAAACCAATACAAAAAAAAAATGTGCAGAAGAGCTAAAGAGGCACTTCTCCAAAGAAGACATACAAATGGCCAACAGGCACAATGAAAAATGTTCAACATCAAACATCATCAGGGAAATTCAAGTCAAAACCAGGAGGAGATACCACCTCACTCCCATGAGAATTTCCCATATCAAAAAACCCAGAAATGACAAATGCAGGTGAGGATATGTTGCAAAGGAACCTTGGTACGCTGTTGGTAGGAATGTAGGCTGGTCCAGGCATTATGGAAAATTGTATAAAGATTTCTCAAACCACTAAAAATAGATATACCATATGACCCAACAACTAAGAAGTTTTTCCTTTGTGAAGTAAGAATTCTGCAATGCAAATATACTTACATCACACCCAAAGCTTTGAGTCCTTCCCTCCGAATTTACGTGGAGGTGCATTCTAATTACAGAAATTCATTTCTCTTCAATTGTTTTCTGAGTTTTATGAATAATGAAAGTGTTGTACTACTATCAGAAATCACTGAGGACCTAAAGTTAAAAGGTGTGCTATTGCAACAAGCACCAGCCTGCTAAGTGTCTCATTTGAAGATGAGTACATGCTATTCATGGGGTCTTGAGTCTATCTGATAGAATAAATCAAGAACCCATTTTAGGGAGTTTAGAGAGTTACCGATACAAAATATTATCTAGACATATTCAGTCTGTAAAACACAAGCTATAAATGAGAAAATATTACTATCCTCAAAGAACACAATTACTTAAAATAGGCTAAAAGTTGGAAATGAAAAGAAAAAGAACATCGTAAATACCAACTAATTAAAAACAAGTTTGAAAAAGTGTGATATGATATCTCAGACCAGTCCTGAATGATGAGATGCATTTTCCCACAAACTTCAGGAATTTGATACTAAGGGACAGTTACTCAGGAAAGAGGAAAGTGCTTAATTTGAGTATTTTCAGTATTGTTTCTATTATAGCCTCATTTTTTCTGCTAGTTTTCCAAGAACTTGTCACTTATGTAAAAAGTGTGATTATCCCAGCATTTGAAAATACAATATCAGGAACTCTAAGTCGATTTATGAGATTCTCCAAAAGGGAGTACAATGATACAGTGGAAAGCAGCACTGCTGGGAGAATTCTGTTTAAATTAAAGTCAAACCTCAAGTTTATTTAAATGGAGAATCATATAAATTTCCTTAATTTAGTAGATGTAAATTATTTACATTATCACATCAATTTGTCCATAAAGTCTAATTTTAACAAATGAAATTTTTCCAACAGGAAATATTTCAATGTTCATGAAATAATTTTCATAAAATTAAAATTTCACTCTTAAGAACATTATGGTAAGAATCCTGTGTGAATTCAAGAGTAAATGGCCAACTCTATTTTCAGTTATTATTTTAGAACTTTATACTCTACTATTTGTTGTTAATGAAGATTTGAAAGAAAAAAAATTAACAACTCAACTTTAATATAATTAACAATGTATCTGTTTTTAAACTTTCATTAAAGAATTTAGCATTTTAAATGTATGAGAAATCTTTCATTGAAGGGCTTTAAAAGGCTCTTTTTTTTTTTCCAGAAAAATTCCCAAACAAGATGAGGTATTCTTTCCATGATGTCACAGCTAAAACCTAAGCATGGAAAAGTTTCTTAGAGGACATTCAGGGACAATTCCTACCCATCTTGCAGGAGTTCCTGCTACAGCATTTATAATGCGTAGCTTTCCAGAGTCTGCTTGAACACCTTTGGGGCTGGGAGGTGGCATTTACTATCCATAGTCAAACCTACTTTACTTCAGGAGAGCTCTTATTGTGATAAAGTTGCTCCTAATGATGAACAGAAATCTGTGTTTTTATTATCTCACCCCAGTGGATATAGTTCTGGCATCCATAAGCACCTCAAATTCCAATTCTTCTTTGCCCTAGTTGGAAGTAGCAAATCTCATCACTGTGACCTGCATGGGGAGGGGGAGAAGTGTGACAGAGGGATGGAAAAGGAGATGGAAGACCAAAACATTTGGTTCACATGGACATTTTATGTCAGATTCAGTGACAAATATGTAATTCAAGACTACAATAGAAAATGTGTGTATGCATGTATAATATTTGTCATACATAAGTATATGTATGTGAATATATATAAAAAGGTATGCATGTATGTACTTATGTGTACTTATGCATGTATGGTGTATGTATGTGTATACTGTACATACCGATACGTGTGTATAAGATGTGTGTATAAGATGCGTATAAGATGCCAGAATTAACCCTCTCTGCCCTTCTCTATCTCTAAGCCTCAAAAGTTGCAAAAAGTAGCAATTCACCACAAGGGAAGTATGGCAGCCCTGAGGTAAACACAGTTCCACTAGCAGGATGCTTAATTAAAAGAACTAAAAGATGTTCTTTAGATTTCAAGACTAGAGAGCAAACAAAGAAAACTAGAACCAAAAGAATAAAAGGGTTTGAGGGGCCTCCCTGGTGGCGCAGCTCTTAAGCGCAGCGCTGTGGAGCTGTCGCAGTGGTGACGCGAATTCGATGCCCAGCCGGGGAGAATCCCACATGGTGCGGCAGACCTCTCCTGCCTCGCCCACTGCTCCCCTCAGCAGTCTATTTCTGATCTGCCTGTACTGCTCCCCACTCTGTCTCTGGTGAACCCTCTCGCCCCCCTCACGCCTCTGGCCTGTACCCCAGCTTGTATGTATAAATAAAAAATAAATCTTTAAAAAAAAAAGAATAAAAGGGTTTGAGTAAATCATCAGGATAGCTGGTTAACAGAATACAATGTAGAATTAATCATAATGTTGCTAAATTTTTTCACCAAAAAGAATAAAACGACATTCATATCTAATAAGGCAAAATGATAAGCCTATATAGTTTGTTACAAAATTAGAAACAACTAACTGGATAACATAATTAGTGTTTTTCTAATTAATTTATAAGCTCATTCCAAATTGTATAGCCTGATAAACTACAAAAATTATTAATTTTGACCCATGGACCAAATCTGGTACAAAACCGATTTTTGTAAATAAATGAATGGCTATAGGCTCATTCATTTGTTGTCTATGGTTATTTTCATGCTTTAACTTCAGAGTTGAGAAGTTGTGACAGAAAGTATTTTGACCCACAAAGTTGAAAACATTTACTAAGTGTTCCTTAGTAAATTGTAGAAAAGTTTGCAAATACCTGTACTACATAATTACAGCTCTTAAACACTGAAGTCACATTGTTAAGTCATGAGTCTTGGGAAAGACTTTGCTTGCTTCATCATGCAGGCCCAATGGTACAAACCAAGCACAAAAAAGAACTGCAAAAGAAATGTTCCAAGTGTTGTGAGGGTATTTTATATTTTGGAGAAATAATCAACTCTTCTTCCTATTGGTTTTGTTTGTTATTCCTACCTGTTTTGCCTTCCCTTCATCTGAATTAGTGTTGAACTGGACATCTTCGCTGAGTTGGTAACCTTTCAACTTTTCTTGAATGCACCAGTTGCTCTTTTGATCTGTTGTGCTTTCCTCGTCACTTTCTGGGTTATTTTTCCATTCTTTCATCATTTCTAACACATTAGTTCTTGCTGAAGAACATGTATCCCCCTAATATTAACAATGAATTTTTGGTGTTATAAACAGTTTAGGAAATTGAAAACACTCATCTTTTAGTAAAATATTCCTCTAAATTCAGTAAGTCACATGAAAAATTATAATATTCAATAAATAGCAAAACTTCTGATACATTGTGGAGCACATCCCTGGTACTAATATGATTCATATCTCTTGACTAATATAATTTACAACAAGTCAAAGTTAAGGGGGAAGTACACAGTTTTGAAAGAATAATTTGGTATGCTGTGCAAAAGAATTTGATAGAGCATTTCCCTGGAATCCAAAGATCCCCGTTTATAGAATTGTTCTTAGAAAACTATTAGGGAAGTTAAGAATGAAAGAAGTTGGGCCCAAATTGGGTCCAACACTAAAGGCAAGCCTATATAAATTAAAATAACTACGTTAAAAAAATCTAAATTTAGTTGATTGGTTAAGTGCTATGTCTGATAGTACAGATGTTTGACTGGAAGATTTAGATATAATGAGGCCGTTAGATTATAACAGTTTCATTTATAGTCTGTGGTTAAATTCAGATATACAAGAAACTACAAAATTCAACCATTTTATATTAGCTATATTTTCCAAAAAATAATATTCTATTTAATATGCTAGCAAGTACATGGATACAGCCTCAATGGCTCCTTTGAGATTGAGTATAACCTAAATATTTTGTTCCAATTGAGACAGTAGAGTCTGGCTGAAAAATAAGAATCACATTTAGATTAAAATGGCAAGTTCAGATATGGGCACAGATATGGAGAGAATTTAAATTAATTTGGTATGTGGGTGAACTGAGGTATTAAGCATCAATGACATAGAATACTATTGATACCGGGCTAAAGGTGCTTCAAAATTTGGCCAAAGGCAGTGCCCCAACTGCTTGCTGGTCACTATCTTGGTTCTGCACCCACGCACACAATTGCAAGACTACTCAGACTTAGGGAACAATAACAATGGAATTTATTTAACAAACAGGGAAAAACAAAGAATTACTGAAGTCAACATATTTTGTTTACCTTACTTAAAGCAATGTCCAGTCCTTTAAGTCCCAGAAAAGTAACAAAGGTGGTGTCTTCCTGTCACTGCTGATGTGGAGCTCCTCTTCCAAACAATAGGCCACATTTCCAAAATGGCATCTTCCTGCTTCTGCAGACGTGCAACAATAAGACTGTAGGCCAGGTTCCAACTCACGAAGATGACACAGAACACAACTGGAGATGCTCCAGGAGCTGCCATGGTGCCCCAGCACAGCACCAGGTCAACAACACTGAAAACAGCAACTACAGTGGCATTACGGCTCAACACACTCCACTCACACATTTTAGGAAGGCGCCAGCTTCAGACCTCTGCCTTCTTCCTTCGGCTGTAGTAAAAACAAAACTGGGAGCAGTTTCCGTTGCTCGGCTACTTGCAAAGCCTCCAAAGTCGCTGGCCCCAAAGACACTGAAGAGTCCAAAAATGCTCAATCCAAAATCTACATCCTGGCGGCTCAAACTTCTGGCATCTGATTTCCAAACTCTCAATCTTGGCGGCTACATTTCCTGCCGCTGCTTCTTTATTTCTACATCATGGCAGCTGATTCTTCTTTTCCTACATCATGGTGACTGACTCTCCTTCTCCTTCAGTCCCTTTTATTTCTCATCAGAATCTCTACCCCAAACTGCAAAACTTAGCATTTTTCCCTGGACTATTTATTCTCATCAGCAATCCCCTCCAGGGGGTATCACCTTTACCAGACTTTGGACTTAGCCTGGTTACACTATGAAGCATGGTACTTTAAGAGAAACCACTTAAATTCACTGTTGAGAATTTATAGAGTTTAATATATTCATGGTTAAAGACACAAACACACATATGTAGTGATAATAATTAAATGAAGATCATTGTACAGTTAATTCTCTTTGATTCTTCTATTTGATCCTGTATCAGAGGAGATTTCCAATCCAGCAAGATGGTGGCAGTGAAGACCTCTAGCTTGCCTCCTCCATCGTGCACAACATAGCTGTTGTAAAACTAAGTTAAAAGCCCATGGAAAGCTGGGTGGAGGTTCCTCAGACTACTAAAAATGGAGCTACCATATGACCCAGCAATTCTACTCCTAGGGATCTACCCAAAGGACACAAAAACATTAGTTCAAAAGGATACCTGCACCTCTATGTTTACTGTAGCACCATTTATAATAAGTAAGACTTAGAAACAACCCAAATGTCCAAAAATAGATGACTGGATCAAGAAGATGTGATATATATACACAATGGAATACTATTCAGCAATCAAAAAAGATAAATTAATGCCATTCACAGCAACATGGTTGGAACTAGAAGGGAATATGCTCAGTGAAATAAGTCAGAAGGAAAAAGAAAAACATCAGTTGGTTTAACTTACAGGAGTAATATAGGGGAACCAAATAAGGCATCGGGGGAAAAATAGTAACAACAACAAAAAAACCCCACAACAAAACAAAACAAAAATAAACTGACAACTATAAATCAGAAACACTGTGCAGGGGAGGGGGCGGGAAAGAGACCAAAACAAGGGTGGGAAGAGCACAAGGGACTATAGTGATGGTGCACGGGTGAACTGGTAATGGAAATTCTAGGGGCACTACACCCAGGAAAAGAAAGCAAACATTGCACAAAAATGAACAATGATGTAAAATATATATAAATATAAATACGAAAAAATAAAATAAAAAATAACTGAGGGAAAAATTGATTATAATTTTGTGTATAATATAAACAAAAGGAGCATGAGCCCCACTGAAAGGAGTAGGAAAAACTCAAAGTGAACTTTGTTTAAAGTATTATCGAGGCAGGATAACCATAAGAGAAGGAGTGACTGCGGTGTAGAGCACCCTATAGTGTTTACTTGCACACATGCCAATACGCGGGCTCCTAAACCCCAGAACTGCACCTGATGGGGGCTACACAGGCTGCGACATTCAAAACACCTGCCACCCCTACACCAGACTGAGATACCTAAAGCACCTGTCACCCTACAAACACTTTACAAGAGGAATTTCAAATTCCTGAGTCTGCTAGTGGTGACTGTTTGATGCCTATTGCCCTAAGTGTCTTTTATACCTATCACCCCTCGCCAATACCAGTCCCCCAACTACAAGTACAAAAACAACAGTTGAAAATGTGTGCTTACTAAAACCCATACAAAATCAAAAACAAGGAGACACAAGAACACAGTGGAAATACCAGAACAACAACAAAAATATACCTGAAAGGAGTCCAACTCAGTGGAGTTGTAGAGCTTGACAGAAGAGGAAAGCAGGGTAACAGTCTGGCTACACTGACGGAATTTAAAAAAAAAAAAAAAAAAAAGGGCCTCCCTGGTGGCACAGCAGTTAAGCACTGTGCTATGGAGCTGTCAGCAGCAGCGACGGGAGTTCAGACACCGGGCTGGGGAGATTTCCACATGGTGTGGCAGACCTCTCCTGCCTCACCCACTGCTCCCCTCAGCCGTTTATTTCTGCCAATCTGCCTGTTCTGCTCCCCACTCTTGACTCTGGTGAGCCCTCTCGCCGCCCCACGCCTCTTGCCTGTACCCCAGCTTGTATGCATAAATAAATAAATCTTTAAAAAAAAAGGATATAAAACAACAAAATGAAAATATGAGGCAGTTACATTCAGAAAAACCGATGCCCACAAAATACTTGATGTTAAAGAGTTTCCTGAGGTATTTCACAATAAAATGTTGTAAGTTCTTAGAATATTCCACATTTAATCATGCTCCAGCCAAAGTGTATTTGGGTTGATTCTGAGGTTCTTCTTTCTTATGGTTGAATAATAATCATTATATAGAGAGTAAATCCTCACCTAGCAAGGATAGGCCCTCAGAAACTGTGACTTTAAGGAAAGTACACATTATGAAACTGGGTCCTGGCATTATTTCCTTTTTATTCAACCACAGGGATTCTCTTTTTTCTCTCAAAAACATTATACAAAATAAGACTGAATGAAATGGCATCATTCAAAGATCTTCTGTATATACCATATTTTATTCAGTCATCTATTGATGGACACTTAGGGTGCTTCCCTATCTTGGCTATTGTAAACAATGCTGTGATGAACATAGGGTCACATATATCTATGTGAGTTATCTTGATCCTTTCTTTGGGTGTTTCTTTGGATAAATACCCAAAAGTTGATTTCCTGGATAATAAGATAACCCTATTTTTATTTTATTTTTTTGAGAAGTCACTACACTGTTTTCCACAGTGGCTGCACCTATTTATCTTGTAGGCAGCACATAGATCATGTTTTAATGCACTAACTTACTATATCTTTTGATTGTGGAATATGGTCCATTTACATTAAAGTTTATTGATTGGTATGTCCTTACTGCCATTTTGTTCATTGTTTTCTGGCTGTTTTGTAGTTCTTCTCTTCCTTTCTTCTCTTCTCTTTCTTTGTAATTTGATTATTTTCTGTAGTGGTATGCTTAGATTCCTTTCCCCCTATCTTTGTGTCTTTACCACAAACTTTTGCTTTATGGTTACCATGAGTCTCACAGATAAAAACTTATATTTATAACAGCCTATTTTAAGTAGATAACAAATTTGAACACATTCTAAAGCTTTATATTTTCACTTTCCCCCCACATTTTGTTGTTAATGTCATAATTTACATCTTTTTGTCTTGTATATCCCTTAAAAAAATCAATGTAATTATAGTTATTTTAATTACTTTTTAAGAGTTTTCATTTTATCTTTACAAATGATTATTCCATCACCTTTATAATACTGGATTATTGTGAGTTTTACTACACATTACCTTTACCAGGGAGAGTCATACTTTCATATGTTTTCCTGTTACTAATGAGTGCCCTTTTGCTTCAGCTTAAGTCCCTTTATCATTTCTGGTAAAGATGGTCTAGTGGTGATGGACTCCTTAGCTTTTTGTTTGTCTGTAACTCTTGATTACTCCTTCAATTCTGGATGACAAGTTTCTGGGTATTTTTTATCAGAAATATTTTTCTTTCCACTCTTTAAATATATTATGCCACGTTCTTCTGGCCTACAAAATTTTTTTTAATTTAAATACATATTTTTATTGCTATTTGTATCTTTTATATTTTGTATTCCCTTTGGGTCACCCACCACCAATTCACCCGTGATCCATCTCTGTGGTCCCTCGTGTCCTTTTCTACTCCATTTTAGCCTACAAAATTTATGCTGAAAAATCTGCTATTAGTGTCCATAGGGATCCCCCTTAACACAGTTGTTTTTCTCTTGTTTTTAATATTCTCTTTTAGCCTTTAATTTTTGACATTTTAATTTAATTATAATGTATCTTGGCCTGGGCTTTTTTGGTTCCCACTTATTTAGAACTCTTTGTGTTTCCTAGACCTGTATGTCTTATCCCCTCCTTAGCTTAGGGAAGCTTTTGGACATTATTTGTTCAGATAAACTTTCTGCTCCCTTTCTCACTCTTCTCCTTCTGAGACCCTAAAATGCAAATAATGTGCTTGATGTTCACATGCCCTTTAAACTAAATTGACTTTTCTTCATTTTTTTCTTCTTTTTTGCTGCTGTGACTGGGTGTGTTCTACTGCCCTGTCTTCAGGTGCACTTATCCTTTCTTCTGCTTCAACTAGTCTACTGTTCAATCCCTCTAGAGCATTTTTTTCAGTTCACTTACTGTATTGCTTAGTTCTATGACTTCTTCGTGGTACTTTCTCTTTGTGTTGTGCTCATCCATGCTCCTTGTTCTCCTGAACTCGATAAACATCTCTATGACTGCTTTTGAACTCTTTTGAACTTATCTCCATTTTATTAAGGACTTTTTTTCATGGGACATGTTACTCTGAGTCTTCATTTCCCTTGACTCTTTCTGTTGTTTTCTATGCTACTTCCTCCAGTCTTGTGTGGAAGATAAACCTTACTGGTCAACCCTGTTTTATTTATTTACTTTTTTATTAATATAACTTATTTATCTATATATTACATCATTGTTCATTTTTGTACAATATATGCTTTCTCCTCTCAGGTGTAGTCCCCACAGAATTCCCACCACCAAGTCACCCATGCCATCACCATAGTCCCTTGAGCTCTTCCTTCCCTGCCCTGTTTTGATCCTTCTCCCTCTCCCTCCCCTGAAGAATGTCTCTGATTTATAGTTGCCTGTTAATTTTGTTATGTTTTGTTTTTACTGTTACTTTTTTTCCTGATTCCTTATTTGGTTCCCCTATATTCCTCTTGTAAGTGAAACCATCCGATATTTTTCTTTTTCCTTCTGACTTATTTCACTGAGCGTAATTCCTTGTAGCATAATCCATATTGCTGCAAATTACCTGAGTTTATCTTTTTTGATTGCTGAATAGTATACCATTGTGTATATATACCATATCATATTGATTCAGTTGTCTATTTTTGGGCATTTTGGGTTAAGCCCCGTTTTAGATCTTGGTTAGCTCTCAAATCTCTGTGATTACTTAACACTTCTTGTGCCAGATATTTTCTGTGCCACTGCATGAATGGTATAAGCATTCAATAAAACATACACAGCTCCTGAACTACTGGATATATTTTAATGAAATTTTAAATGCATAGAAATTAAAGCGTCTAGACTGAGTACGATCAAAGAAATAGCTCCTAATAGGCCCAAATAAATCCACTGTGGAGTGAAAAGCCAGAGACTAGATGAACACGTGAATACGTGAGCGGAGCAAAAAGTGTTAAGCAACTTATTTTACTTTTTTTTTTAGCTCCCAGTAATTGACGTATGCCAAGCATTGTCAGTGTCTCAAAGAAAAGAATGTCACTCAGTGCCTAGTTTTAGGATGATTAGAAGCCAGACTCTCAAGAAGCAGTTTATAAACTATGCAAATACATATAGTTTTGTGGGATTGCAAATATAAGTTCCACTGACCCCAGAAACTGGTGAAATAGAAGTGTTCCCAGATAACAGTCACAGAGAAATCAGAGTATATAAGTTTAAAGTCCTTTTTCCCCTATAATACATTCAGACTTTGTTTATTCATTCATCCAGTGTTGCTGCTAAAAAGGGTGATGTCAAGGTGATTCATGTTTTGTTTTGCTTTGTTTTTAAAATATGATTTGCTTTTTTTTCTCTGCTTTTGATGTTCTTAAATTTCACCATATTTGTCACTTTTTTTTTCATTTTCTCTCATACCTGGTAGCCTACCATCTGTTTTAAAGTGAGGTTTTCCTTCTTCCTTTAATTCTGATTAATTTATCTCCTTTATTTCTTAAAAGATTTCTGCTTCTCTCTTTTTGAGAGTAAAAAGTCTAAAACACCTTTACACAGATTTGGTAAATTTATTTTCAACTCTATGAATCTTAACTTTTCTATTTTCACTTTTTTAATCTCCAGTTTTCTTCTGTAAAGCTCTCCAATTTGATTATCTAGTTATTTGTCTTCAGCTGCAACTATTTTACTATTTATCCTAAATAATTATATCATACAATTCAGTTACTGCACCTAAATGGTTCTACCTGATTCTGTTTTAACACTTCATCTTATTGCTTCATATTATTAACATCTTCCCCTTATTTTTTAGTATGTTCACTCTCTTTACCTTTAAATTCTTAGACTGCCTATTCTAAACTCTCTTAATGGTATTTGAAACTTGACTTGTGAGCTCAAGAGGACAGGACATGATTCTAAGTCTAGATCCAGGCCTCTGCCCCACGAGCTCAAGGCATTATACAGGGAAGAAATAGAGACACCAAAAGCCTGCCTCCACCAACTAACTCCTCAGTTTCAGGTTTCATTCTTATCAGCCTCCTCTAATTCTTATCTGCCTCATTCTTATCTGCCTTTGGCAGAGATACTCCTAAAATTATAATCCACCTGTCCTAGGGCTTGGAAGCCAACAGGCAGGAAGTCAATGCCTAAAACTTGTACATTTCCTTTGCTTCTCACTCAAACAGAGCTTCAGTGTTGCTTTGGCTATTCAGAACCCTGTGAGGGGACAGGCATCAATGTGCCAAGGCAACGAAGAGAGGCAAAGGAGATCTTGGGTTGACTTCCTGCCCTAACTACAGCTTAACCCACCATACATACAAGTTCAAATATCCCTTTATCTTCTCGAGAGTTTTCACACTATTCTTTGAATCATGTATCATGAGGTTTTTCTTTTAAAGTTACTCCAGGTTTAATCCTCAGAAAAGATGTAGTCTCTGCTAATTCAGTGTGGCCTCCAACTAATCTCTCACTAAATGACATATAACTCAAACATATAACTCATAACTTTTGACATATAACTCAAACAGATTTAGGAGATGAGCAACTCAACTGCCTGTCAAAACTCCTTCAGTTTGTACCTACTTATTTACATGAGGTTCTTGTTGGCCTATATTTATAACAGTTAAACACAGCATCCATGGCCAGCATATATCCAATACAATTAATACTGAACACAGTCTCATTTTAATAATAAGAAACACTATTTGGGAAGAAATATAACCCTAGCCATTCCGTAAAAGGCAGCATTTATATTATAATTTTAATGTTTACTTTTTATATTTAATAATATGAAAACTTTTAATTATGTCCTCTTAGTTAATTATGTACTAACAAAAATAATGGCACATCATTCTTGAATTTTTTTTAAACATTTAGTGCCTTAGAATGACAGGAAATAAAATAAAAACAAAAGTTTAAATATGAATTTGAACTTCTTTTACAAAATGAGACAAATGATAGGGTGATTAGTTTTGAGTAAAAATTTATGAGAATAAAATTCTGTGAAAGAAGTGGAATAGAAATGCAAAATCAAAGAAAAGAGTGAATAATTAAAAGTTTCTGTTAGTTTGTCCATCATTTGTAAAAAAGTGAGTGGCATGTATATCCTGTGCATGTAAAAGTTAATTTTAGTTTTAAATTTATGATGAACACTTTTAACTCAACTTAAAAATAAAATTAACTATTTTTCAAAATTCTTTTCAACATTATTTAGACATAATAGTTTAAACATACTGTTCCCCCCCAAAAAAAAAACCCTCACTTTTTTCCAATCTACAAAACAAGAAAGTCTATATTTTCCTTTGTCTTACATCATTTTCCAAATAACCTGAAAGTTTTGATCCCCTTACTCTTCTACCTAATATTTCTACATAGTTGAAAATTGTATAAATTGTCTTCTAATGACTTATTTCTGACTTCTCTGTTCCCACTCTCATCATTCAGTCATTATCTCACCTGAGTCCTAGTTTAGTTCTCCAGTTGCAAAGCATACCACACACTGTTGCTAGATTATTTTTCCTCAAGTTCTGCCTGTCCTAGCAGACATTTACCCACCAACCCAAACTGATACATGTGGCCTCTGAGGCAGCTCAGACACTTGCTACTTAGTTCCAACCTGATCTTGAGCCTGTCCACTTTCCATTTCCATCCTGACTCCTGATTCTCTCTCCCCATTAAGATCCTTTTCTGCCCATTAGCCATAATCCGTATACACTGCTTTGTTTTGTATTTTCAACTCAAATAACTCCTGCAGCCTTCCAACCTCACACTATCTCAGGCAGATTATGCTACTAGAACATAAATTCTAGCCTCAGAATCAGCCCAAAGACCTCTCCAAGTCCTTTGAAGCAACAAAGAAGAAAAATCATGTAAGTTCAGCTGCAATTGTGGCACTTGAATGCTTTTTAGTAACAACTTATTGTCAAACAAGTCAAGTATAAAGTCCTCTCCATTAAGTCAAGGTGTAGAGAAAAATAGCTCTAACCTGCCTCTTTTGGAGCTTAATTTCACCCATTCCCTTATATGTCTTCTAGGTTCTAGAAAAATAGGAATACTAATTATTATCTGAATATACTTCACATTTTTTTCTGTCTCTACGCCTTCGTGAAGTTCTTTCTAGCTAGAATCCTCCTTCTTCTTACCCTGACTCCAACGTTAATTTCTACTTTTATCCATACTTTTAGAACCAGATCACATATTACCTCTACTTTAATTAGTTTTTGCAATCCTCTAAAGGGAATAAAAGCTCTCTTCTTGAAAGACAAATAGTACAATCACTACATTTCTCTCTCTCTCTCCAAACACATACATGCACACTCATGTATGCAGTCTCTGCCCGAGTTGTTTTTTTTTTTTTTTTAACCCTCTATTAGGCTGTGAGAAACCTCTGGAGAGGGACTATGCTAGAGTCACCCTCCTGTTCTTCACAGCATATAGTAATCACTCAGTAAATATTTGTGGAACTATTAAATATATATCAATCATTGAATATTAAATAATTCCTCAACTGACCTGGTTTATGAACTTCTTACCATAATTTTTATGAAAACCTTCCCTAAACAGTGACTTAAACATATTCATATTCATAATTCAGAATTTGAGAACAACTAAATTTAGTAAAATAAAGGTAAAAGTATTAACATATTTAGGATGGAAATATTCAAGATCAGAAAAAAAATCAGTAATTCAGCATCAAAAATTTCCATATCTTATGTAGAGTATGTGTTAAGGCTAAAGGTCAAAAGTTAATGACCAAAACCTGAATAATGATTTGTAAATTAATGAAAACAAGGGCCTTGATCACATATTAGGAAAAGACTCCTGATATTAGACCCTATACATTGATTATTTTGCCTTTAAAAAGTAATTTGTGGTAAATTACTCAAAAGGGATTATTTTATTCATCTTTGTACCCCTATTGTGCCTGATAGATTAAAATCAAAAGATACTTGTTAAAATCAATATAGACATCTACATGACTGTTGTTTCACTTAAAATAAAGCACCTTGAAAAATGATGTGCTGTGTTGACATTCGCCCTTCATTTCAAAAAGTATACAATTATTCTCTACTAGTTATGGCAGAAGTTAAAAGTTCTTTAGCCCGGGATTCAAGCACCCTCACGATTTTCTTTCCTTTTCTAAAATTCTCATTCCCCACTTCATTTTTTAAGCATCTTACATGCTAGTCAAATTTAATATAGAATTGAGGAATCCAGAGTGGACAGGGTGCTGGAGGGGAGAGAGCAAGGGACTGGATCATGGGTGCTTTGGTGGTGGGGAACTATGGCAACCTCAAGTTACCAACACCTGAAAGGCGGAGTCCTATACTCCCAAAAGACAAACAATGATATAAACTGAATTACCTCAATTTAAAAAAAAATAATAAAAAAACTGAACTTCCTGATTTCACACTTGCTTACCTCTGAGCCTCTGGTCATTTGTCAATTTCTTAAGTCATTTTTTAATATTTTTCCATTTGCATGGTATGTTTCCTTTACTAGATTCTAACTTCTTATATGTCCTTAATTATATTAAGCACAGGACCTGACATATAGTAGACACCAAAATAATAATAATAATAGTAGTAATAATAGTGTACAAATGACACCGATAGAGTTCAAAACAAGTATTTGACAAGCCATGGGCAAAAAATATTTCCTTAATTTATAGCAGTGGGGGCCTCCCTGGTGGCGCAGCGGTTGAGCGCTGCGCTGTGGAGCTGTTGGCAGCGAGTTCGACGCCCAGCCGGGGAGATTCCCACATGGTGCGGCAGACCTCTCCTGCCTCACCCGCTGCTCCCCTCAGCAGTGTATTTCTGATCTGCCTGTTCTGCTCCCCACTCTGTCTCTGGTGAACCCTCTCGCCGCCCCACACCTCTGGCCTGTACCCCAGCTTGTATGTATAAATAAATAAATCTTAAAAAAAAATTTATAGCAGTGGTTCTTAAATATGTAGGCATAAACATAAAATGGAAAACTTGTTAATATACAAATTCTCCGTGTTAGTTGTCCCTAGGGGACTTGATACCAAGAGCAGTTGTAATTAACTAATAAAAAGGAATAAACTCCTGAACCACTGTTGACGCAAAAGAGGACAAAAAGGAAGAAACAGATCCGAGGGAGTAACAGGCACACGGTGGCAAAGGGACTCATCATCAAACCATTGCTTTGCAATAAAGCCATTTCTTGGCTGCTTTTCCTTACATTTAATCTTTGCCTTCTGAAATAAGGATGATAATATATGTTACTTCCATCCACTTAAATGTCCATAGAAAAACAATTACTATTTTTCTCAGAATTCTTTTCAGATCTGTGCCATGTCTCAAAATGCACAATACATAGGCTAAAATATAGACACTTTTTATCCAATAAAGCTCTTTGAATGAAACTGTTACTGTGTGTTAGGTATTGCAAAAGATAAGCTCTGCTTATAAAGCAGCACAGCACTGAAAGAACTATTTCAAACAGAGGATATGAATTATAGAAAGTAAGACTTCAAGCGGTTAAGAAGAAAAGAATTTTGCCTTTTAGAAGTTTGTAAAATGCCAGTATTCTAAACTTTATACAGTGAACTTCTTAGGATAGTCTGATATAGTACACACTATCTGTCATTTTTCTATCAATTTGGCAAGACTGCATAGAGACAAATGTTAAAGAGGCTCAAAATGGAGACTTCTGGAAAAATGACCAAAGCCAGAAATAAAGCTGCACTAATTAGAAAACAAATAATTAAATGGCCAAATTCGAATGTTGTGTGATGCTGAAAAGAGATTTCTAAGGCAAACCATCTGTTTTACACTTTCTGATCTGCTGTACATCTACTCAGTACAGTTTTACAATGATCTGGCTGCTAATTAATTTGCACAATTACTTTAGGCCAAAAATATTGATCATATAGAATCACTTGAAAGATCACCACATTCATAGAAGAGGGCAAATATAGCTCAACTTACAGTGAAGACTATTTTTAGCCCTTGAAGGAAAAATATTATTTAAATAAATGATTAGAAATTGCCAAAGGAAATTTAGAGAACTTCAACGAAGAGAGATTTCACTATACATTTATGGTGTCTAGCCCTCTCTGGACCTTCAGGGTCAGCACCAGTCTGTTGGCCAGTCTAATGGGAACTGCTTGTTTCAGCTTGACCCTCAGCAGCAGTTTACCTGGGAGCTGCTCTGCTTTTTCAGACATTTTTCTCGCTTGACTTCTTTGGCACCCCTCTCCCAAATTTTCCTCCTTCCTCATGAGATATTCCTTCTGCCATTGCTAGTTCCTCCTCTTCTAAATGCTGTATTGTCTTAAAAGCAAGGTAGTGGGGTCTCTTTTCCTTTCTATCTGTATTTTCTAATTTGCCTCTTTAGTACAATGGCTTTCTATGGCATCTATGTATCCATGATTCCCAAATTTCTAGCTCAAGCCAGACCTTTCCAGTTCCAGACTCATGTTTATTTTTAATTTTAAATAACATTTTATTTTTTGTTATTATTTTTAATCTTTTTGTTTTCTTGTATCATTGTTCATTTTTGTACAGTATTTGATTTCTTCCCTCAGAGGTAGTCCCCATAAATCTCCTACCACCACATCACATCACCTGTGAACCATCGCTACAGTCCCTTGTGCTCTTCCCTTCTGTTTACACCCTTCTCCCTTCCCCTCCCCTGCTGTGTGCCTCAGATCTATAGTTTGCCTGCAAGTTTTCAGACTCATATATTTTATTATCTATTTGATATCTCCACCTGAATGTCACACAGGCTGTCTGTCCGTCTAATTTTTCTTTCCCTGAGGTGAATTTTAAAAAACGCCTGAGACCACAGATGACAGGAGGGAAAGTGTAATGCAGAGGAAGCCTGGAGTAGAAAGAGAAAAGGGTCTTAAACCTTCTTTTTGAAAATTTGACAAAACCTGTGACCATGTGCACACATTGCTGGGCCTTTTCCAGCAGGAAATGGGGCTTACAGGAGTGAACGGCATGAAGTCTAGCATCCTGGGAAATCTATGTGCTGCAGTGCTTAGCACATGTTCATACCAAAGAATTGGCATAGGAGTCAAAGAATCTCAGACTCCTTGTCTCTTTTTTCCCGTCACCATCCCTAAACCCCCCCAAAAATTTTCTCCCTACCTACTCTCTCTTCACCTCAGAACTCTCACTTTATTAGCTTCTGTTTATGTATTTTGCTCATCAAATTGTCTGCTATGTAAATGTCCAGAATTTGTCTTTGTTATTCTGACTTTACTACAAATAATTCCCTAGAACTCCCTCCGTTTTGCTGTAAATAGCAGCATTTCATCTTTCTTTATCTCTATCCAGTCATCTATCAGTGTATATTTAGGCTGCTTCCATGTTCTAGCTACTGTAGACAGTGCTATAATAAATATTGTAGAGCATATACTTTGTTGTGTGTTGATGTTTCCTATACTTTCGGTAGATGCCCAGAGTGAGATTACTGGATCATA